>JAJPUD010000179.1:472387-491624 GCA_023553655.1 Myrmecobius fasciatus
AAAAAAACGTATCCATTTGCAGAGGTGCTGCAAACTCAAACTAATATTTGTAAATAATATAGTTACCAATTTAGCCTTTAAGTAGCCCCTCTTTCCAGTTTCCCTGTTACCACTGGAGTATCCTGCTCCTTGATTACTTATAACACCTCATGCAGATTGGGAATTGAGCTCTGTTTGCTCTGAGATCTTAGGCATGCAATCAGGAAACCTGGTTGATGTTTGAGTTTTGGTATTCCACCTATTCTTATGTAATTGTCCCTTCTTTCTAACAAGGCTAGGGTGGGGAGAGGAGAGAGCAAGAATGAATAATAGATATCATTACTTAAAAAAAACCTTTATATTGAAAAGAATAACATGATATCCAGCTCTCTCATCCTTCAGATGTTTTTCCCAAAATATGCCACCCAGAACTGAATAGAATTTTTCAGATGTGGTCTTTTAATGACCATTCCAGGGCTCATTTTAGGATAACATTTCCACTTAGCTTTTCTAATAAGAGTGTTCCCATCTATATGCTATTTCACTTACTATATTGTTAACTTTATGAAGGCAGGGATTGTTTATTCTTTGAATCGTTGGAATGATTTAAAAGAGTGTCTTATAGATACTCCAGAAATATTTATTTAATGGATAAATGAAGTAAACTGAAGAAACTTGGGTTGTTATATTTTCTTTTAATCTTTTTTCTTTTTTTTAGGAAAAACTCTGAATTTAATGAATACAAAAGAAGAGAACATTTCCTCATTTCCATATGCAAAATAAACATATTAAGGACATTATATATATGAAATTGAATATCTGTTATATGATAGCTGTTTTATTTGCCTGTTTTCCTCTGAATTTCATTCTTTTTTTCTTCTGTGCATTTTAAAAGATATCTCAATGACTTCTTTATGTATATTCTTTTTTTTATTTTTGGACAACACAACCACTAGGTTCCCCCTTTCCTCACAAACAGAAGGTGAAAAAAAACACAATTTTGTGGTAAAGAAGTATTATGAAGCAAAACAAATTCACAAATTTGTCATGTCCGAAAGTGTTTATTTCATTTTCCACCGTGGGTCACCTCAGTCAGGATGTTTGACTGTCATCTCTTGATTATCAATTTTAATTCATGTTTGAATATCAGTCTTATATATTCACTATTGGTCAGTGCATTGATCAGAGTTAAATCCTTCCAAGTTGTTTTTCTTTTCAGTGTTATTGTATAAATTGTTTTTTCTGGTCCTGCATATTTCACTGTGTATTTGTTCATACAGATTTTCTCAGATTTTTCTATAAATAATTCCTTATCTTGTCTTATGGTACAATAATATTCCATTTTATTAATATACCATAATTTAAAAAATTATTCCACAACTACTGGGCAATTCCTTAGTTCCATTCTTCAATACAACAAAAAGAACTACTATGAATATTTTTGTGCAGATGAACCTTATTCATTTTCCTTAGATCTTTTTTGAGGGCAGAGACCTCTCAATTTAAAGGGTATGAATAATGTAGTGACTGTTGAGGTATAGTTCCAAACTGCTTTCTGGAATGGGTGAATTAATTTATACTTCTACCAATAGTGTACCTATGGATTGTCTTCCCACACTCTGCTCAACAATTCCTCCTCCCTCCCTTTTTGATCCCTTTTGGCTTGCTATATTTGAAAATCTCTTATCTCCAAAGTTAATAAGTTTCTAAGAAGTGAAACTAAAAGCTAGTTTGCCTAAAAGTAGGATAAGAGTAATTAAATAATACATAAGTAATTTTATCTTGTTATCACATACAAAGTTGAATCAGTTCTGATAAGTGAAACTGTTTTGGTTAATTTTTTTTTAGCTGTTGACAGTTATTTTCTCTCCCTCCCTCCCCCCCTTTCTCTCTCTCCCTCTCTCTCTCTTTCTCTCTCCCCCCCTCTCTTTTGACATAAAGTCATGATCCTCTAAAATGGTCATGTTCTATATAGCAAGCTCAAGTTCACTGATATCCCAGTTAAATCAGAGTATATTAGAAAGTGTATTTCAAAAAAGATAAAAGTGAAATATGATGGCTGTTATATGTAATATGATATGTAGAGAAATCTCAACAATTTACAATGATTTCTGAATATTATTTTTTTTGGAGGGGACATATCTATGGGGGAAGTACACTCACGATTCTTAACTTGAAGCCTGTGAATTTGTTTTTAAAAATCATTTAAATAATTATGTCAATATAATTGATTTCCTTTGTAATCTTAACATTATATTTTATGTATTAACTTAAAAACATTCTGAAAATAGGTTTCACTATCCTGCCAGAAAGGTCATGACACAAAAAAATTAAGAACTCTTGCACTAAACAGTCATTTTTGTTTGTTGATTTTAACTTCTTAAAACCAGAGTCTATTTATGTGTACCTTTGCCAAGAATTGCAAAAATATGTTTTTTTTTTTTTATCCACTTTATTTGAGTAGACACTCAGAGAGGTCTTCTGGAAGAGGGCCAGGTCATGGAGCATTGAAAATGATCTCTCTGTGTAATATGACCGGCTTGTTTAAACTGTATTAGGACAACAACTTATCATTTGATGAGCTTTTATCTGAAAATATTAAGATAGAGCAAGAAGCTTTTTGGAAAATGTGTTACATGAACATATTGGTCCTTTTAAAACAAAAGTGTTGAAATAGATTGTGTGTACCATATCTAGGCTGTTTTTAAATCTTTAAAGGTCAAATCTTTACCCAATTTTCCATATTCATAAGTTGTAATCTTTTTCACAGATGGCAAAAGTGATAATTTCCATATTGAGAATGCAGATTTAAGGAACTTTTTTCTCACTTTAAGCACATTAGCATAGTGCTTAAAACAAAATTTTGTAGGAATCCATGATTTAGTTAGAAATTTTCACTGTATAATCAACATTTACCATTTGAATATGGTGTTTGAATTTTTGCCCTTTCTCTAATAGGTCATACATTATAATTTGTATTTTGGAGGGGCATTAAATGCAATATTGGCATTTATGTGATTGATTATTTTTATCTCATTAAAAACATTATTCCCCGGCTCCCCCAGTTTGACTTTTTTTGTAATTATTTGGTAAGGTTTATATGCCCATAATTAATAATTAGCATATTAATCATTGGCTCTTTTTGCTTTATATCAGAGAGTTGAAGGGGAGATGAGAGTGTGAGTTGAGAGGCTTACCAGGTTCCCATGGGATCAAAACATGAGAACCCTAAGAATACTCTCAGGCAGAAATCAGAGGAGAAATATCCTTGGGGTCCAGATAGGGAGTCATTATTATTTTTTTTCTGGGAATTTTGGGGAAAGGGGAACAGAAAAGGCTGTCCCAAATTGTGTCCAATAAGTTGAGAGTGAAATGATCTGAGAGATGACTAAGTTGGGGAGGCAGGGAAATTTTCAACTCTTGAACTCCATATGGGGAACTGGGAAACAGGGGTTAGGGGACTATGAAGATTTCCAGGCCAGCCAATTGTGTGTTCACATGACTGGAACTGACTGAGTAAGAATTTTAGATAGGAGTAAGATAAGGAGAGTAGGGAATCCTACTGAAGAATTTTTTGGTAAACAGCAAGTTTCATCTGTTGTTATGCCTTGTTCATGCATTCCTTTTATGTTCCCCATTATGCTTTACAATAAAGGTCTTTTAAAGATGATGGAGATTCTTTCGCAATGATTAAGGAACAAGAAAAAAGAAAAAAAAACTTTATGATTTTCTCTCTGCAGGGCTTTAAGGGTGCCTGGGCTCAGGGAGCCTTCCAAAATGCAAGGGTAAAGTTGTGGCAGCTTTAAATATAAAGGGCGACCCCAAGAACCAACCTTTCAGCTTGTTGGTGAAAAAAAATGGCTGGGTTAGGGAGCCTATGTGGACTGCTGTGTTTGGAGGCATAGCATTTGGAATGCTGGTTTCTATAAAACATGGCTCTAATCTATCTTTTGCTCTTAAATTTTTTTAAAATTGCTGTCTTTAATTTCTATATTACCTACATTTCCCAAGGTATCTCTATCATATAATAAAGAATAAAAATGAAGGAAAAATAAACTTTTTCAGCAAAATTAAATCACACATTCAAAATATCTGATTATATGGAATTACTTCTGCAATGTATTCTAAGTTATTAGGTAACATGTATGTTTTTTGTTTTGTATGCTCTTCATATCTGGTCATACTGTACTCTACTCATTCCCCAGATATTGAGCTCCCTGTCAGTCTTCAAGTTTCATGGCAGCAAGAACTGTGTGTTTATTTAATCGTAGTATCTACTACAATGTTTGAGCAGCTAGGTGGAACAGTGAATAGAGTACTGGACCTGGAGTGAGAAAAACCCATATTCAAATCGGGCCCCAGACACTTACTACCTGTGTCACCCTGTGCACATCATTTCACTCTATTTGGCTCAGTTTCCTCAGCTGTAAAATGAGCAGGAGAAGGAAGTGGCAAACCACTTCAGTATCTTTTCCAAGAAAACCCCAAATAGAGTCATGAAGAGTAGGATATGACTGAACAACAAAAGCACAGCACTTTCTATGCCATAAATGCTTGCTAATTTTTTTGATGAGTTGGAAGACCCAGTTCAAATATCACCTTCTCCTAGAAAATCCTCCCTGAGGGTGATCTTTTCCCTTTCCAAATGCACCTGACATTTTTTTCATGCCTACCTTCTATGTAGTTATCATGCTCTGTATTGTGTTGGAATTGAAGTCAGAAGACTCCTAAGAGACTGGTTTAAATCTTAGTTCTAATCCTTGTTAAGCTTTGCAAACATGAAATTCCCTTCATTTCTCTGAGTCTGTTTCTTCACTGTACTTATCTCTTTAGGGCTGTTGTGAAGGAAGAGCTTTCTTTGTAAACCTTAAGATGACAAGTAGATATTCGTAGCTGTGTTTACATACACATATGTATGGATATATAATTGTATTTAAACATATATAATTATGAACTCTTGTTATATTTCTGTTGTAATTATTTGTGTATCTGTCCTACCTTCAGTAATAGATTGCAAACTCATTGAGGGCAGGAATCTTCATTTTTCTTTGTGTTTCCCTATAGGACCTAAAGTATCTTAAGCATAATAATAGTGCTTAATTAGTATTTGCTGAATATATAGGCAGAATGAATTGAGAATGTTTATATAGTAGAAATAAACTGCTTTACATATATATATAATATACACATACATATACATACATATATGTGTATGTGTGTAGATATCTATGTATATTCATACATGTATATACTATATATTTGTATACATGCATGTGTAGGTGTGTATCTATCCAACACTCCAATATCCTTGAGAAATGATTCAATATCTCTCCCCTTACTCTCCCCCCTTCTGTCTCTTTCTGTCTTTATCTCCCTTTTTGTCTGAATCTGTCTTTGTCTCTCTTCTCCTTCTCTCTCTTCTTACCTCCCCTTTCTGTGTCTGTCTGTCTCTCCCACTCTCTCTTTGTCTCTCTGTGCCTCTCTTTGTCTCTGTCTTTCTTTCTCTCTCTCACACTTGTCTGTCTCTCTGTCTCTGTCTCTTTCCCTTCCTCCCTCTTCTCTCTGTCTGTTTCTCTATCTTACGTTGTTGTCTTTGTTTTTCTTTGTCTCTGTTTCTCTCCCTCTCTGTCTCTCTCTCTCTATGCCTCTCTGTCTACTCTGTCTGTCTTTGTTTCCCATTGTCTCTAAGTTTCTTTCTGCATCTCATGCAGTAAACCACAGCTTCAAAACCTTTTTTTGTGTGTGTTACGGACCCCTTTGACATTCTGATGAAGCTATTAAACCCCTTCTCAGAATGTTTTAAAATGTACATAATAAATTACATAGTATTACAAAGAAAACTAATGAATAAATAAAATAGAATACAAAGTATTACAAAGGAAAATGATGCTATCGGAATATAATTATTAAATTATTAAAAATTAAAACAATTTTTAAAGTCCATGAACTCCAGGTTAAGAACCTTTGTAGTAGATGCTAGGGATCAGTAGTAGAACTGAACCAAGGGACAAAGAGCAGCAGGTGTGCCTGTATGTGTATTTAAAAGATAAATGTCAACATTTGGGATTATGTATTATGGTATCAATTGTCTTTGTATCATTTGTGTCTCATTATGCCTGCTACTTTTTGGAGTAGGTTGGTCCTCTGAGGGAAGATTAGAACTAAGTGACTTCCACTTGACCCTTGGGGCTCTGGTGTTTCCTGATGTAATTTGCTTTTGACATCAGACATACAGAGCTATACTGTAGTTAAATAGAGGAGTTCCCTTACAGTTGCCTGGAGACAGTCTAGCCACAACTACAGAAGGGCTCTTTCTGTGTATGGGGACTTCCTCCTCCGGTGAGTTGAGGGATTAGGTTACTGTGGACATATTTTATTTGATTCTTTTGCCATCCTGAAGGACTTTTAAGATCACAGCTTTTCTAAATTTTAAAAAAATACAATGATCAAACTTTTTTTTTTTAATAACGTGGTATAAAGATATATGTGAACCCTATGGAAAATATTCCTAATCACATCTTCTGTCTTTCCTCCTCTCCACTCCCCCTGCCAGGAATATATATAGTTTTAAACATCTTTAAACATGAAACATATCTTTATATTGCAATTGATCTTCAATTTTAACACTTATCATGAGCCTGGGACAGTGCTAAGTGCTAAGGATACAAAGACAAGACTGAAATAGTTCCTGCCCTCAAGAAAGTTAAATTCTATACAATTTTCTTAATTCTACAAGATACATTGTAATAGAAATGAGTGTTTTTATCAAGGAATAAATTAATTTGTAAACAGGCCACACAAACTCAGCTAGAGAGACAGATACCAAAATGTCAACCTTTCTCACTAGCTCTAGTTCCAGTATGTAATCTGAGAAGCTAGAGATCCCATTTCCTCATGTGTCTAGTACAAGGAAACCAAACAGTTGCTAGCGTGATATTCTTTAAAAAGTTCAGGACAGTACTTACAAACACTTTGACTCTGAAAACAATAGAGTAAATGAAAGATATTATTTTAGAGCACTGTTACCTTTCTCCTTTCAGGCCATCCTAAATCACTCCAGGTGTAGATGGTCTGAAAGCTTTATCAGTTCTATTGCCCTGAATGAGTCAACAAGCATTTATCCCTTCTATACGAAGGTACTATGCCAGGCAGTGGAGGTGTTGAGGTTGGGAAGGGGACCTCAAAAGTTTGGGGTCATATATTGCTGCTGTGAGATGTCTCAAAAAATTTGCAGGCTTGAACCCATCTCCTTAGCCAAGGGGCAAAGTTTATTGTGACTATAACACTATTAAAACTGGACTGAATTCTAAGAGAATTCAGCAGTGAAACAGAAGCAAGGAGACACATCTATCCAGCTTTCTATTATTGATATGCTCATTTTATGGCTCAGGAGTGGGCTCCTGAATTTTGTTATCATGGAAAAGATTATCACTATTGTCTAAGGAGTTTGGTCTGTGGAACTCTCCTGAGTCTGGCAGTCAGCAATGAATTGAGGAGTGGTCTTTTCAGAATTAGACAGATTGTTGTTCTTAGATTGAGAATATGGGAAGTCCCTGAGGCAGATTCCCAAATCAGAAGATTTAGGATTACTGACTTATTATTAGAACAGAAGCCCCACTAAAGTCAGGGGACCACAAAATCATATTGCATCAGGAGGTTACAAAGATAAAAATTAAATAGTCCCTACCCTCAAACAGCTTATATTTTGTCTAGAGAGATTGTTATGGAAGCACTTTCTTGTAAGCAGCATTCTTATACCTATGGACTATACATTCTGTTACTACTTTAACAGCTAGATTCAGTTAAAATTATGATATTCATAAAGAGGAATTTACCATCTTTTTAAAAAAAATTCTCAGGTCATTTGAAGTCAAAGGTACTGTTTTCAGCATCTGGTTGGTTGTTGTTCTTCTTTTTTTTCCCTGAGGCAATTGGGGTTAAGTGACTTGCCCAGAGTCACACAGCTACAGAGTGTTTAATGTCTGAGGTCAAATTTGAACTCAGGTCCTCCTAACTTCAGGGCTGGTGCTCTCTCCACTGCACCACCTAGCCGTCCCTATCCTTCATTTTCAAAGAAGATCAAAATGATATTATGTTGGTGTCTGACCAATGCAAGCTTGGAAGCCTGGCCAAACACAAATAGCTTACTTGAACATTTGGAGTGGAGATGTCTAAATTATGCAATTCTGCTTTGCTAGAAGTGCCATCTTTGAATCAGCAAGGTGGTCCTTCTCCAATGTCTCTCATGTCATGCAATTGCTTCCTAAGTTCTTTAGTGAGACTTTGAGAGTGTCCTGTTTCACTTCTTTTCACCTCCATGTGAGTTCTTGCCTTGTGGGAGTTTTCTGTAAAATAGTCATTTAGATAATAGTATAGTTGGTATCCTAACAATGTGGCCAGCATCTAATCTAATCTACATCGAATTGGTCAGTCAGCAAACATTTAATAGTATACTTATAATACTTATTCTATATATATAATACATATATATAAACATATATATATAAATATAATACTTATTCTATGCCAGTTTTTGTGCTAGTCAAAAATGAAATGTTCTCTACCCTCCAGCAAAGAAAAAACAAATAAACAAGAGAAAGCACAGCAATTAGCAAATAAAATAGTAGGTCACAATTTAAGTTTCAGAATTAAAGAATGAGAAGATACTAATTTTTTTTGAGAAAGTAGGAAAAGGAAAAATTGGAATATATTTGTGTGTGTGTGTGTGTGTGTGTGTGTGTGTGTGTGTGTGTGTGTTAAATTCCCATCTTCCACCAAAGCAAAAAACACAGCCCAAGTACCCCCAAATCTGGCAAAATGCCAATACTTTGTAAATTCTTGAGATTGACTGAAATGGATTTATTTTCTATTTTATTTTGTACTTTTGTAGGATAATAGTAGTCTTTTTCCTGAGTTTCATTGTGACACAGAGGAGACTTGGATTCTCAAAACTCACACCAGTAGGCTGCATGTAATAATAAGAATAGCAATATTGTTTTTTGGTCGATTATGTTGTGCCTGACTCTTTGTGACTCCATTTGGGGTTTTCTTTGCAAAGATTTCCCATTTGCCAAGTTTTCCCATTTCTTTCTCTGTCTCATTTTACAGATGATGAAACAGAGGCAAAAAGTGTTAATAAATTGCCCAGGGTTACACAGCTAGTAGGTGTCTCTGGGCAGATTTAAACTCAGATTTTCCTAACTCCAGGCCACTGTGCCATCTAGCTAACCTTAAGCCTTTTCAAGCCTTTGCTTGAAGACTTCTCACAGCTTCTCAAGGCAATCTATTCCACTCTGGGTTAGATGTCATTGTTAGGAATGGGAGCTCCCCTTATGCTTTTTTATATCCTATGATTTGGGAATATAGATAGGGAGCTATGCTACAGGATACCAAGACTTGGTTTCAAATTCTATATTATCTTGGGTAAGTTATTTCACCTCTTTGTAAAATAAATGGGTTAGATAAGATGATTTACAGGTATCCTTTGTGGATTGTTTCTGTGTACAAGATAAGCTGTTTAGACACTGATGTTTCAGCATGTGCCTTTAATTATTTATTCACATTTCATTTTTGTCTTCATTCACAGTTTATTGTGATGACCAGGATATCTGATGTTCTTTTCTCCCCTTCTTGCATTAGCTTAAACATAGAAAGAATGGGGATAGTGCTTAAAAAAAAAGCTAAATAAAATGTGTGAGGTTTGTTAGACATTCCATAGTGGAGTTTCTAATTCATTGGTTGATGAAGTATTGACAAGTGTGGGCTCAATGTGTGTGGAAACTCCCCTGATTCAAATCACATCACCTCCATCCCTTAGTAAATGGCTTAATAAATTGCAACCTATATCTCTCTACAGTGATTAAGTATTTTTATGTCCTATGAATGTAATTTTTTTCATAGATTTATCTCCTAAGTATTCCTAACTCTCTTTCTCTTGCTATTCTTCATACGAGTGATTACACATCATGGCTTTCAATCCTCTATCTTATCTGTTCCCACAGTGTTTTAGCTTTAACCTTTATTTATTTAACCAATAACTATGAATATAGCAGAAACCTGAGATCATAATAGATACTGGAGAAAATTTGAGGGATAGAGGGATCCGTGGTATCTGTAGTGAGGGAATTCCGTGCCTTGGTATAATTCTGGCAAACAATAGGTACATAAGTAAGGTTTGTCAACTGATCTATTCTTTTAAAAATGTTATTAATACTCTTATTGATAATATTTTTAATATTTTAATAATAATATTAACATTAACCCCCCACTACTATCGCTTCTCATTGCCTTCCTTACTATTGTATTATGATTACTATCACTTCTGCCTCCCACACCCATATAATCTGTCCTCTTAATAAAGAAGTACAATTAAGCAAAAGAAATCATCATAATGGCCATATCTGTCAGCATATGCCTTATTACACACCTATAATCTACCACCTTTCTGCAGATAGCAGGAAGGCATACTTCACTGTTGGTCCTTCAAAGTTGGGATTGGTCCCTGCTTTTTTTTTTTTTTTTTTGGTAAATTGTTCTCCTGGTTCTGCTTACTTTATATCAGTTTTTATGAGGCTTAAGTGATTTTTAAATTAGCTTACTTCAGACCAGATATTCATTTAGATATGGCTTCATATATAACTCCAAATTAATTTATAGTAGTATCATTTTAAAACAGAATCACAGAACTACAAGGAATTGTAAAGGTCATGTAGTCCAAACCATACTCAAGTTTCTGGATTTCTCTACATAGTGTTTTGTTTCTGACAATAGCTTCTCTCCACCTTCTCATTCAAACTAATTTTTTTTTGGCTGGGGCTTTCTGTTTATTTTTAAAAATAGTATTTTATTTTTCCAAATAATGCAAAGATAGTTTTCAACATTCACCTTAGCAAAAGCTTCTATTCCAAATTTTTCTCCTTTCCATCCTCTCCCTCCTCTAGACAACAAGCAACCTGGTATAGGTTAAGCATGTATAATTCTTCTAAATACATTTCCATATTTGTCATGCTGCACAACAAAAATCAAATCAAAAAGGAAAAAAAAAACACAAGAAAGAAAAAAAGCAAACAAACAAAACAAAGATGAAAGTACTATGCTGTGGTCAACATTTAGTTCCCATAGTTCTCTTTCTGGATGTGGATGGCACTTTCCATCACAAGTCTATTGAAAATGCTTTGGATTACCTCATTGTTGTCATTCAAATTGTTAAAGCCAATATTGACTCAAAAGAAATTTTTTTTTAAATTTTCTGTTCATCAAAAAAAAATAGAAATAAGTAAGACAGAAAAGGAAAACAAAACAAACCAGAACATTGTCATGTGCCCAGCAAAACATGCCAATAATGCAAATAATTTAATATATTTTATGATGTGTTATATATATTCACACATAATAAATTGAACCAACCAGGCACTCCTGATATAAATTGTATGACAATAAGGATTCAAAATATATGAATATATAAATATATAAAATATATATATTCAAAATATATATTACCAGTTCAAGAAAGAATATATATAATGGTAGAAGAGTTTATATCCAGGAGTGTCCATCTTTTCTTCCTTGTAGGTTGTTCTTTTGTTCTCTGCTGGGCACTTTTTTTTTTACTTTATTTTTCTTCCTCTTTCATCTCTTTGACCTCCCCCAAGCATTCTATAGTTAAGCATAGATGATTTTTACTTTGTATCAGGAAAATGAAGAGTGTAGCTCCCTAACTCTTTGATAAACTGTAGTAATGACTGTCTTAATTCAAGGTAGACAAATTACAGTTTATCAGTAACTCTGAAAAAGAGAATGCAAATACCAGCTTTTTTGGAGGAATAATTGTTTTATTCATCTTATTCTACACTTTTGTAGATGATTTTTAAAAAAAGATCTTATTGGATTGTTGTCTTTTGCAAATAATTTTTAAAGGTCTTATGATTGTCCTTTGCTTTTATATCAGTTATTCCTGGATATACCTACCCTGCCTATCTCCTAGAATTGATCCTTCATTTGTAACCCCACAACAAAAGCAAACAAAAAGAGTTAAAAACAGATTCAGCAACAGTGTCTGACAACTTATGCACCTCTTGTTGGTTGAGAGGAAGGGAGGTTAAGTCTTATTTATCTGTTCTAAGGGACTAAGATTAGTTATTAAATTTATTCAGAGTTTAGCATTATTTTAGTGTTTTCATTTATATTACTGCAATCATAGCATATATTGTTCTGTTTCTTTTTATTTCACGCTTATCAGTTTAGATAATTCTTGTATTTCTCTTAATCTTTTTATTTTTTCATTTCTTACTGCCCAATAATATTGAAGGGATCTTATAAAACTGTATTTCATGTTTGAGACTGATACAACTTACATATTATTTTTCTTTTGGGACCAAAGTAACTCCAGAGTCAAGGAGTTACTTTGGTTTGGGGCTTTCCAGTTTTATGTTCCCAACTTCAGAACATAAGCATATGTTCTCATCTGTGCATCATATTATATCTGGACCCAGATGGAATGTAAATCTCTTATTGGCCTAAATCTGAGTTTAATCCTTTCCATAGATTGGATAGCAAATCAATTTCCTCTGCTGTGTCAAGATTTTTTAGGTCAATGCTATTTTGGAATTTTCCCCAATTCTTCCAGGTAGTCTATTTTTATGTGGCAGACCAGTATCAGTTTATGCAATCATAAGATCTGAGAAAAGGCAATACTATGTTCTCTCTTGATAAAACAGAGGGAAACAAAATGTCCATATGGATCCTTTTAATTAAAATCCACTGGCACACTGCTACAGCAAGCAACCCAGCCAAAGCTTTTGTGTATTTTAAGAGGCATTGTTATGGGAACAATCATAAGGGACTCATATAGATTGGGTGGAGTGGTCTGGCTGAAATGAATGCCATGCTACATTTAATGCCTTCTTTATTAGGTTGGGTGTGGGGAGGTAGGATGAAGAGAGAATTACTTATTCTCCTTATTCGCCTATGTACCTTATTATGCCAGCAGAGGAAAATGAACTTTAAACCAGTAGAGATCATCTGTCCCAGTCCTCTTATTTTGTAAGTGAGGCAATAGAAGCCCAGAGATGTAAATTGACATATACAAAGTCACACAGCTGGTGGATCTCCTCTTTCTCTTTCCAGTGCTAGACTTAGTGCGAAAGTGATCTAAGTTCAGAACCTGCATTTCACACTAGCTGTGTGACCTCTCTGAACCTGAAAATCTTCATCTGTAAAATGGGGGTATATGCACACATAGCCACACGAATACATATGGAGAAAGAGGGGGGAAAGAGAATTAATTGTTTATCCTTTGTTTTCAAAGAGGACCAATGATGTCAAGGGATCATATGAATTTCTTTCTCTTTCTCTCTTCCCCCTCCCTCCTTCTCTTCTTCCCTCCCTCCTTCCTTCCCCCTCTCTCTTTCCCTCCTTCCCTCTTTCTCTCTCTTCTCTCTTCTCTCTCTCTGTCTCTCTCCTCTCTCTCTGTCTCTGTCTCTCTGTCTCTGTCTCTCTCCCTCTTCTTGTTGAATTCAAATAAGATACTGTCTTATTTTACAAATTTTAAAAGTGCCATATAAATGTCATCTTATTATTTGCTTGTACTATGCTGTCTTTCTTATATTCCTTAAAGGAAGGAGGAAAGAATAATTGGTGTACACTCAAGGAAGAGATTCAGGTGCTATGTAGTATGAAATTGCTGCTCTCCTTTTAGAGAGGCTTATTATACACACTTGAAATGCATTTGCTTCTCAGGCACAGATAATGCCAGCAGAATCAGATGGTTCGCTTTTGAATGGACTGGGCAAATCGAGGAGGAAAAGACAGTAGGGGCTCTATTCTCCTATGTTCCTCACAATTCAACAAGAATTCAAATATCCACCCCTGTGTTTAGAAGTCTATGTCAGAGTAGGGGGAGGCTGTCAAGGAATAAATACGAAAGAAACCTATGTTTTAGTCCCCAGCCCTCAGAGAGTTTATAATCTCATTGAGATTACACACACTTGAAACTCTTAGAGAATAATCCAGGATATAATTAAATGTTGAAGTTGAAATGCATATATTTTTTCATTTTTTTATTTAACTAAATAATTTTATATATTTAAGTTATATTAAGTTCTGAGAGGTCTTTCTCCCTCCCCACCCTGCACTAGAGAAGGCCACCATTTGATAGAGATTTCTAAGTACAGGTAAAACCATATTCTGCATATTTCTATTTATAAGTTCTTTTTGATGTAGGTGGTTGACATCTTCCTTCTGGGTCTTAATGTATTTAAAAACACTCAAATATTTGATACAAAAGATTCTTTTTGGCATATTGAATCTTTGTGCTGCTCTTGTGTTCTCTCATTGTAAGAGACCTAGAAAAAGAAACTCAATATGTTGGATGAATTCCCATAAAGTCTCCTGGAATGAGTGGGACAGCCATGGACATGAGTTGAATGGGATGAGGTGGTTCAGGAAATTTGTTATTTATATCGTTGGAGGGATTAATCACTTCAGTGAAATCACATAAAAGGCAGTGATAAAAGATAATTTAAATAGCATTTGGCAATTCACAAAGTGATTTCTTCATAACAATGCTGGGGAGCAGGTAATAAAACATTGCATCAGTGGCAGTTCCTGGACCCAGACTCTTGGAGACAGCATTCCTGGGCAATACATAATTTTTGAATTTTTGTTTTGGAAAAAAGAAATATTGTTTCACAATAATTTCTAAACCAAGATTCTTAGAGAGAAGTAACCCCATGGCTTTTGAACCAGAATAGCCTCAAAAAACAATCTTGATGGAAAGGAGAAAATGCAGATTACCCAATACCCTATTACTAACTGTGCAGGTTAGAGTGGAAAGTAAGATTTCATCTCGAGTATTCCCAAATATATTTGTCTGCCAAAGGGGTTCCTCACAAAGGAAATACACTTAAGGTTGCTTGTTAGCTAACACCTTTCTCCCCACCTTGTATCTGCAGAGTAGATATATAAATAAAATATATCTTTGAAATGATATACTCAGTACTTGTTAACAAGTACAAAAATAATGAAATCTTTAATGATAAACTTATCCAGCCAAAGAATCTTTAAATATTTTAATGAGGTTTATGACTTCAGTAAATATTTGGAGACTTATCCCCAGAAAGAAATTTTGGAAAGTAAAACCAATTATTTTAAACCTGTATCAAGCTGCTGTTCAGAGACAAAGAGATATTTAAAATCCTTGTACTGTACTCATTCGACAAATATTTGAATTCTGCTTAGTGGAAACCACTTTTTGGGAAAAAGATGTTCTCATGGAGCTTACAGTCTAAAAAAAAAAGACTTGGTTTTGTTTATTCCCCTCTGGCACCACCAAGTTTTTGAAACCATTTTTTATTTTTCTATTAGAATACTTACACAGATTTAAATGTGGCACTTTGCTATTTGTATAGCATAAAATTGACAACTCATTTTGAATCCCATGGTTTGAAAAGAACTATATATATAAAATACATATATACACATATATTTATCTATATGTGTGTGTACACACATATAAAATACACACATACACATATATGTATCTATATGTGTGTACACACATAAAATACATATATACACATATATGTATCTATATGTGTATGTACATACACACACATATATACATACATATGTATATATGCCATAAACTTGTTTTCTCTTTAGTCCAGGCTTATGATTTTATTGCTCTAGGGAACTCACATTATGGAAACTCTCTTCACCAAAAGAGGCCCACAACTTGTGGCAATTCATAGTCATAAACATTTTTTTAGAAGCACTGGCAAGGCAACTTCCTCATGGACACATGACTAGTATGTGAACCCAAGTTAGCTTTCTAACAGGTTATTCTCCCTCATTTTTCATGCACTAACTTTTTTTTTAATTAAAAGAAAATTAATTCAGTTTTCAGTTTCAAATCTCTACCTCCCTATTTCCACCCTACTTCCCGCCCTACTCACTGAGAAAACAAGAAAAGCAGAATTCTTTACCAACATACAAATACAAAATGCTTCAATCTATACACTCTGAAGTCATCACTTCTCTATCTGAAAGTGGATAGCATGTTTCATCTTGAATTCTCTGAAACTATGCTTTGGTTCCATTGAATTGATTGGTCTCCTTAAGACTTTCAAAGTTGCTTGTCTTTATAGTATGTGGTTATTTACATAATATATAATATTATTTTTATATAATATATAATTTGTTATATATTTTATATATAATATTTATATATTTTATATATAATATTTTATATAATATATAATATATAAAATATAAACTATTTTCCTTGTTCAACTTATTTTACTTTTCATGTTTATTTTATTCATTCAAATCTTCCCAGGTTTTTTCTAAAACCATACATTTTATAATTTTTTGAAGCATAGTAATATTTCATCACATACATAGGCCACAATTTATTCAAACAGTTCCAAATTGATGGGCACCTTCTTTGCTATTTTTGCACATGGGGTACTTTTCTTTTTTCTTTGATCTCTTTGGGGGCATATATTTAGCATTATGTACCATCTTTTAATATAGTCATATTTCCTGAAGTATGGGTAACTTTGAATACATGTCTATTTCTAAAGTCAAGATGAAGCCTTGAAAGTCTTTCATGTAGATCTAAAAAAATATTCAAGAACTGGAATCCTTTGAGATTATAGTTAGTTAAAAACTGGAAATGAATGACCTCTGATAGGCTCCTATAGCCTAATTTGTTCAGTCATATCTGATGCTATGTGATTCCATTTGGGGTTTTCTTGAATATTGGATATTGGAGTGGTTTGTTCTTTCCTTTTTCAGTTCATTTTACAGATGAGGAAACTGAGGCAAGCAGGGTCAAGTGACTTGACCAAGATGAAAAAACCCTACTTGTTTTTTCTTTCTCATTTTTCTCCCCTTTGATCTGATTTTTCTTGTGCAACATGATGAATGTGGAAATATATTTAGAATAATTGCACATGTTAACCTATATTGGATTACTTAGAACTTAGGAAAGATCTTAATCATAAACAGATTTTTTTTAATAGGGGAAATACAGCCTTGGGGGTTTCTTGGGGAAACTAGGGAAGTAGAGGCAGAGCTTGGAAGAATCAAAGAGCTAGATAGAATGCACCTGGCAAACCAGGTTCCAAACCTGTCTAAAGATATGATAATCAATATCTCAAAGAGTGTTTAAAGATGCACAGAGGTTGAGGGATAGATAATGGAGGTTGATAAAGAGTTCCATCCTCACAATCACTCTATACAATTAGGATAGTATGGGAATTATTTATATCTGCTAATAGCTAGATGGGTTTTTTCCCTAATAGGGGAAGATAGTCACTTCATTTTATCTTTACCTCTCTAATTCTCATATTCCTCACCTGGAAAATGAAGGGTTTAGATTAAATGATCTCTAAATTTTTTCCAACTCCAGGTCCTGTGTTTTTCACCATAATTCAGATAATAATTACAAGTCTTATCTTGTCATTCCAGTCTTTACAGATGAAGGAACTGAGACTGAAGTTATGGCAGTTAAGTGGTAGAAAGATGGCTTAGGTCTTCTAACACTAAATCATTTTTCCCCCATTATGCTATATTGTTAGCTCTCACAATAATTAGCTTTAAAACACTGTGAACCACTTTACTTTATGACTGAAGTATTTTCCCCAGTTGGATTAGGCCAAAGGGGACATTATAATGGTGCAAATGCTCCAAAAAGGTCAAGCAAATATTTTTTAATGTGCAAGTCACTATGCTAAGGGCTTAAGAATACAAAGAAGGACAAAAATAGTCCTTTAAGGAGCTCATAATTTAATTGGCAATAAGGGTCTTAGAGATGTGGTTGAAATTTAGTAACCTAAAAAACTTTGGAAAGAAGATCAGTAGTATTATAGAATTATGGAGAAGATTATGAGGAGACATTTTCTCCTCATAGCTTGGGGAAAGTACTTTGTAATATCTTCATGAGCTTGAAGAAAATAATTGGGTTAAGTAAGCTGACATTAAGGCAAGTAGGTGGTGCAGTGAATAGAATTCTGGGCTTGAAATCAAGAAGACCTGAGTTCAAATGTGGCCTCAGACACTTAGTAACTGTGACCCTGAGCAAACCATTTAATCCTGTTTGCCTCAGTTTTCTCATCTGTAAAGTGAGTTGGAGAAGGAAATTGCAAACACTCCAATATCTTGACCAAGAAAAGCCCAAAAGGGGTCATGAAGAGTCTGTCATCACTGCAATGACTAATCATCAGTGTGACATTTGGGAAATGTGCCCCATATTCTAAATGAAAACAAATTATTAAGTATCTTGGAAGTGTAGTATTTTTTGGATGTGTTTTTAAATAGTTGTTTTGGTTGTTCTAACAAGTACATGTTTTTGAAAGTGGTGAGTGTGAGTTGGAAGGCAACCTACTATTTCTCACCTCCTTCTGAACAAATCCTGGAAAATGAGGATGAGGGGAGGATTTTTTTTTTTTTTTTGCCTCTTTCATTGATCTGTATACAGACTTCTCTAACCATTCCTTTCCCCTCTTCTCAGAATCAAAGGCTCTTAGCTTCTTTAGATGTTAAAAGCACAATAATGATAGGGGTCTATTTACCCCAAACAGCAGTAGCTGTACTCGATGCATATCCAAACAGCTGCTAATATCATCAGTGCTTATATTGCTAGATTAACATTTACAAACTGATAATTGCTTTGAACAAAATCCGACTGTGATGATATGCTTTCCCTCCTCCCCTCCTTTTTTGGCTGAGCAACATAAAATGCAGGAGGGCAAAGCATGAATAATATCTTCATCTTTCTGTAAATGCAAAAATAAGAGGTTCTTATCATGACTGCATTTTTAAAAACATGTACTACTACTGCTGAAAGAATTACTGCTAAGGGGACTGGAAATCTATCTTCTTATTTTTGTCCCTTTGTGCTTTAATCTGAACAAATACTTCTCTCCCCCCCCCCCCCCAAAAAAAAAGAGTAGCTGTGAAAAGATTAAAGTTCAGAAGGACAAAAATTACTGAATGATTTAGCATTTTGGAATGGAGCCATATTCTGGATTCTGTTGGAACAATGCACTTCAGATGTTAAGATGCATCTGTCTGTATGGATGGATTTGTAATTGCCAGGTCCTTGCCACTCCTCTAATTCCGGAAGCTTTTCTATTCATGGTAGAATCAATCTTCTGAATTCCTTCTACCTGGAGGCATCTGGAAAGACATGAAAGAAGTTGCTTCATTTTAGCAATTTATTTTTCAAAGCACCTTTCATTGGATTCTATAGCAG
>JAJPUD010000179.1:491634-510697 GCA_023553655.1 Myrmecobius fasciatus
CTTTAATCTCTTTTTCTTGTCTTATTGCCAAGGCTAGCATTTCTAATACAATATTGAACAGTAATGGTGATAGTGGACAACCTTGTTTCACCCCTGATCTTATTGGGAATGGTTCCAGTTTATCACCATTACATATGATGCGAGCTGATGGTTTTAAATAGATGCTACCGACTATTTTAAGGAAAGGTCCATTAATTCCTATACTCTCTAATGTTTTTAATAGGAATGGATGTTGAATTTTATCAAATGCTTTTTCTGCATCTATTGAGATTATCATATGGTTTTTGTTAGTTTGGTTATTAATATAGTCAATTATGTTAATAGTTTTCCTAATATTGAACCATCCCTGCATTCCTGGTATAAATCCTACTTGGTCATGGTGTATTATTCTAGGAATGATTTTCTGTAATCTCTTTGCTAATATTTTATTTAAGATTTTTGCATCAATATTCATTAAGGAGATTGGTCTATAATTTTCTTTCTCTGTTTTTGTTTTACCTGGTTTAGGTATCAATACCATGTCTGTATCATAAAAAGAGTTTGGTAGGACTCCTTCATTCCCTATTTTTTCGAATAGTTTATATAATATTGGAGTTAACTGTTCTTTGAATGTTTGGTAGAATTCACATGTAAATCCATCTGGTCCTGGGGATTTTTTCTTAGGGAGTTGATTAATGACTTGTTCTATTTCTTTTTCTGAAATGGGACTATTTAAGTAATTTATTTCCTCTTCTGTTAATCTGGGCAATCTATATTTTTGTAGATATTCCTCCATTTCACTTAGGTTATCAAATTTATTGGTATACAGTTGGACAAAGTAACTCCTGATTATTGCTCTAATTTCCTCTTCATTGGTGGAAAGTTCTCCCTTTTCATTTTTGAGACTAACAATTTGATTTTCCTCTTTCCTTTTTCTAATTAAATTAACTAGAGGTTTATCTATTTTGTTGGTTTTTTCATAAAACCAACTTTTAGTTTTATTTATTAATTCAATAGTTTTTTTACTTTCAATTTTACTAATCTCTCCTTTTATTTTTAGGATTTCAAGCTTGGTATTTGATTGGGGGTTTTTAATTTGTTCTTTCTCTAGCTTTTTTAGTTGCAAGCCCAATTCATTGATTTTCTCTGTATCTATTTTATGCAAATAAGCATCTAGAGATATAAAATTTCCCCTTATTACCGCTTTGGCTGTATCCCACAAATTTTGGTATGTGGTCTCATTATTGTCATTCTCTTGAATGAAATTAGTAATTGTGTCTGTAATTTGCTGTTTCACCCATTCATTCTTTAGGATAAAATTATTTAGTTTCCAATTGGTTTTTGGTGTATTTTCTCCTGGCCTTATATTGCATGTGATTTTTATTCCGTCATGATCTGAAAAAAATGCATTTATTATTTCTGCCTTCCTGCATTTGATTTTGAGGTTTTTGTGTCCTAGCACATGGTCAATTTTTGTATAAGTTCCATGGACTGCTGAGAAAAAAGTAAACTCCTTTCTGTCTCCATTCAATTTCCTCCAAAGATCTATCATACCTAACTTTTCTAACATTTTGTTTACCTCCTTAACTTCTTTCTTATTTATTTTGTGGTTTGATTTATCAAGTTCTGAGAGAGGGAGGTTGAGATCCCCCACTATTATAGTTTTGCTGTCTATTTCTTCTTGCATCTCTCTGAACTTTTCCTCTAGGAATTTCCATGCTATACCACTTGGTGCATATATGTTTAGTATTGATATTGCTTCATCATCTATGGTACCCTTTAGGAAGATATAATTTCCTTCTTTGTCTCTTTTAATTAAGTCTATCTTTGCCTTTACTTGGTCTGAGATCAGGATTGCTACCCCTGCTTTTTTTTGTTCACCTGAAGCATAATAGATTCTGCTCCAGCCTTTTATCTTCACCCTGTATGTATCTCTATGTTTTAGATGTGTTTCTTGTATACAACATATTGTTGGATTCTGGTTTTTAATCCACTCTGCTATCTGCTTCTGCTTTAAGGGAGAGTTCATTCCATTCACATTCACAGTTAAAATAACTAATTCTGTATTTCCTGTCATCTTATTTACCCTAGCTTATGCTTTTCTCTTTCTTATCCCCTTTCCCTCCTCCCTACTATTTTGCTTTTGAAAACCAATTCCCTCAAACAATCCTTCCCCTTTAGAGCCCCACCCACCCCCTTTTTCCCCCCTTTCCCTCCAGTTTCCTTATAAGTACGTCTATTATTCCCTCTGAGCCAAATCTGATGAGATGGAGATTAACCCAATTCTCATTCCCCTCCCCTTTCTCCCCTCAATCATTATAGGTTTTCTTCGCCTCTACATGTGATGTAATTTCCCTTATTTTACCTCCTTTTTCTCTTCTTCCAGTGTCATCCCTTTTCTACCTCTAATTTCTTTTTCAGTTTATCATATCATAAGATTCATAAAATCACAATAAACATATAATAATAATCATAAAATCACAGTAATCATATGATAATAATCATAAAATCACAGTAATCATATCATAATCATAATGTAACAATCAATTCATAAAATCAACCCTCATTCTATAAGTATCTATAACATAAATATAGTTGTCAAGAGTTATTTTTTCTTGTTACCTTTTTATGTTTCTCTTGTGTTCTGTGTTTGTAGATCAAATTTTTTGTTCAGTTCTGGTCTTTTCAGTAGAAATAGGTGAAATTCTCCTATATCATTGAAAGACCATCTTCTTCCCTGGAAGATAATGCTCATTCTAGCTGGGTAACTTATTCTTGGCTGTAATCCAAGTTCCTTTGCCCTTCGGAATATCTGATTCCAGGCCCTTCGATCCTTCAAAGTAGAAGCTGCTAGGTCCTGTGTGATCCTAATTGTAGCTCCCCGATATTTAAATTGTTTCTTTCTGGCTTCTTGTAATATCTTTTCCTTGGTATGATAGTTCTGGAATTTAGCCACGATATTTCTGGGGGACTTAATTTTTGGGTTTCTTTCAGGAGGTGATCGGTGGATTGTTTCAAGGAGTATTTTGCCTTCTGGGTGTAAAATATCAGGGCAGTTTTCTTTTATGATTTCCTGGAATATAGTGTCCAGGTTCTTTTTTTCATCATGGCTTTCAGGAAGCCCTATAATCCTTAGATTGTCTCTCCTAGATCTATTTTCCAGGTCTGTTGTTTTTCCTAGGAGATATTTCATGTTTTTCTCTATCTTTTCATTTTTTTGTTTTTGTTCAACTGATTCTTGAAGTCTTGATGAGTCATTAATTTCCAATTGTTCGATTCTAATTTTTAATGTCTTATTTTCTTCAGTTACTGTTTTTAGTTCCTTTTGCAATTGACCAATTACATTTTTTTGTTCACTGCATTCTTTTTCCATTTTTTCTATTTTATTTTGCAGTGATCTTATTTCGTTTCCCCATGTTTCTTCTAACTCTCTTTTAAGATTTTTTATGCAATCTTCAAAGAAAGCCTTGTGACATGGAGACCAATTTATGTCTCTCTTTGGGGCTTTTTCTGGAGTTGCTTTACCTTTAGGGGCCTCAGGATTTGAGGTCTGTTCTTCCCTCTCTCCATAAAAGTTGTCTATGGTGAGAGCTCTTTTTGGTTTTTTATTCATTTTTTTTAAAGGTGTGAGGTCTGTTTAGGGCAAAGGTGGGACAGCTGCTTTAATTTGCCCTGGGGCAGTTCTGCTGATTGAGTTATTTCAGGAACTGGGCAGTTCTGCTGATTGAATTATGTCAGGGCTGGGCAGCTCTGCTGATTGAATTATTTCTGGTGCTTATCAGACCTGTTGTTTGATTGATTGCATTAAGGTGCTGTGTAATGGCAGCTAGTTACGATGCTCATCAGGGGTCCAGTGGTTCACAATCTATCCCCCTCAAAAGGCAGACCCTCCAAACCACCTGCCCACAATCAGGACAAATTGTTCCAAGAGGCTCGAAGAAGACTCCCAGGTGTGTGAAAAGCACAACGCTCCCACTCCTGTTCTGACTCCTGTTCCAGCTCCCTGCTCCAGCTCCCTGCCCCGGTCTCCCTGTGCTGCAGTCTGGGTTCAGTAGGCCACCCCCTGCCCCATTAAAACAGACCTGTTTTGAGGTTCTTCCAGAGTGTCTTCTTCTAGAATCGTGTTGTTCTCCGGATATTGTGGATTTTTTTGCTTCAGAATCAGTCTAGAGGCTTCATATTTTGTTGGTTTGAGGGGAGGTTAGAGGAGGTTACAGAGAATCCTGTCTGATCTCCGCCACCATGGCTCCACCCCCGGAAGGAAGTCGCTCACACCCTTATTACTTTGTGCAACTTCACTGCAGTCTTGGTTCTGAACACACAACGTGCACACTTTGCACCGTGCATTCACTAATGCTGCCAGAAGTACCTTGGCTCACATTTGACATGGGGTCATGTAAAAATTTCTTGGTCAAAAAGGGGTCATGAATGGAAAAAAGAAGCCCTGTTTTTTTCATTGTCCCACCTAGATGCCCCAGTTGCTTAACTTTTGAATTTGGAGGCTGTGCCATTTAGTAGAAAGAATATTGAATTTTGGATACAAGAATTGGGATTCAAGACTGATATTTATAACTTGGGTACCCTTTGAATTTTAGTTTCCTCATCTATAAAATGAAGGAGTTGGGTTCGATGATCTCTAAGGTCTGCTCACTTTCTAAGTATCACAATTACATGCTTTCTGTTTTTTTTTGGAGTCTAAAAACTTCAGAAGTGTTGATTCCTTTTTAGCTTTTCTTTTAGAGTCATCTTCACCTTTTATGTATGGCTTTTTTTATTGTGTTGATTTTTAGAACCTTTTTATAAATTTTAAGTTTCAGTGTTCTCACTGTAAATACAAAGCAACTGAATTTCCTAATTGTAAATTACATTTGTGTAAAATATCAGGAGAATAAAATATTTTAAGTTTCTCTAGTTCTGCCGTGATTTCTATCATTTCATTCACTGGAGTGCAACTCCATAGCTCATCAAACATCTGGATACCTTTATTGATCCTTTATTGATATAGTGATTTTAATCCAGAGAGCCTGATTATTTTTATTTTTATTTTTTTTTTTTTGAGACGGGAAAGGGTATAGGTCTAGTTGCCAAGATTTCTTCAAGAATATTGAAATCATCAGAAAGACCTGGAGAGCTTACATGAATTGATGCTAAGTGAAGTGAGTAGAACCAAGAGATCATTGTACACAGCAATAAGAACATTATGTGAAGATCTGTCCTGATGGACATGGCTCTTTTCAACAATGAAGTGGATTCAGGCCAGTTCCAATATACTAGTAGTGATGGAGAGTACTTCTCATCCAGAAAGAGGACTGTAGGGATTTGAGTATGGATCGCAACATAGCATTTTTACCTTTCTTCTTGTTGTTTGCTTGCTTTTTGTTTTCTTTCTCATTTTTTCCTTTTTAATCTGATTTTTCTTGTGCAGCATGATAATTGTGGAAATATGTATAAAATAATTGCACATATTTAACATATAGTGGATTACTTGCTATCTTGAGGAGGAAGTGGGAAGAAGGGAGGGAAAAATTTGGAACACAAGGTTTTGCAAGGGTAAATGTTGAAAACTATCTTTGCATATATTTTGAAAATAAAAAGTTATTTAAAAAAAGAATATTGAAATCGTTGTAGTGCCAATGGCTGCTGCTCATTATCTCTCGATATAGCATAGAATAAATAGATACATAAGATGTTGATTTTGGGATCAGGAAAATATGAATTCAAATCCTGCCTTGATCAAGTCATAGTGAACAAATGATTTAACTTCTTGCAGCCTTAGGCTTCTTAATCTTCAAAATGGATATAATAACACCTATTATTTCTTCCTAATTTATATGAGTTGTATATGAAAGTGCTTCACCAACTTTAAAGAGGGAAGGAGGGAGACACAAAACACTGTGTGTAAGTGCTTTGGAAAAAAAAAATCCAAACAAATGTTATTTCATTTTCCCCTCATAATCTCCTGGAAGGCAGGTGCTATTATTATCTTTATTCTACAGATGAGGAAATTAAGGCAAACAAAAATTAAGTGACTTGCTCATGTTACTTAGCTAGGAAATATCTGAGACAGGATTTCAACACAGGTGTTCTTGATTAAAGGCCCAGTATTTTATACTGTATCATCAGCTGCCTTTAGAAGTACTACTTACATCTCAGTTATAATTTTTAGATTTTCTAGCCTAATAGACAGCTAGGTTGTACAGTGAATAGTGTCTGGAAGTCTCTGAGTCTAGAGTCTGGAAGGCTTATTTTTATAAATTCAATAGGCCCCAATACTACTGACCCTGGACATGTCACTTAACTCTACTTCAGTTTCCTGATATGTAAAATGATCTGGAGAAGAAATGGCAAACCATTTGCAAGAAAACCCCAAATGAGGTCACAGAGAGTTGGATGTGACAATTGACTGAACAAGTCAATAGCAACAATAATAATAATAACAGCAAAATTATATCTATGTAGTACTTCAAAATTTGCAAAATACTTTACATTAGGCAATGTAAAATTCAGACCATTATTTCATTTAAGTAATATTTATATT
Organism: Myrmecobius fasciatus; assembly: GCA_023553655.1. Classification (NCBI taxonomy): domain Eukaryota; kingdom Metazoa; phylum Chordata; class Mammalia; order Dasyuromorphia; family Myrmecobiidae; genus Myrmecobius; species Myrmecobius fasciatus. Next base: position 498,152 of record JAJPUD010000179.1, read on the forward strand.
ACTTTATTTAAATGCAAGGAACAGTATTTAGAGCATACAGCAAGAGGTATAAGTTCCCTCTAAGACAGACAAAACATGATCCAACTATACTATGAGCAGAAGGGTTCAGGTCTTCTATGTAATAGCTAGCGTTAGTTACTAATTGCAATTGCTTTTGATTAATGTCCTTATTTGAAATGCAATTGTTTGTTTGAATTTGGGTTTGATTTCTTGCAGGGCCATAAAACATTAAATGATTGAATATATACATAAAGAAATAGCATTTCATATTGTCTAGAGCCAAGGCTCCTAAAATTGTCTTTTGTGCTCATTTAATATTAAAGTTTAACCTGCTTGTGCTTATCTGATGTACAGTTAAGGTGCACTCAGTTAATGCTGATTTAGGCCTAAATGCCACTGAAAATAAATAGTTTGTATTTAGTTTTTGCAGTTGTTCTGAAAAGGACTGTGATCAAGTGTGGACCAGGTTTATAGCTGCTACTTTGAATCATACGATTGTTAATTGTTATGAAAATATTAGCCCAATTTCTACATATTAGGATTTATTTTCAGTCTAGTAACACACCCTCTGATGGAGCCCTCAGAGAAAGACAGTATTATTGAGTATCGTAGGAATGGTTCCATCCATTTGAAATTTCATTCTTCCAGGTTTTCCTTTCAATAATTTCCATAAATATATGTATATGTACACATACATATACATACATATATATATATCTGGTTTTACCAACAACTTTGGGGAATAAGTAATTTTTTGTATTAATAAATACCCCAATTAACTACAAAGGACATATAAAGGAAGATGCTCTGCATTTGGTGAAAAAATTGATAAATAGAAATAATATGTAAAACCATTCTACAATATACATATATATATAGTTTTATATATGTATTACACATACAAACATATATACATATATAGAATGGTTTTATATATTTAATATATATGTATATATTTGTATCTATTGGTAGCTATCTCTAGAGTGAGTGGGGCAGGGTTTGGGATGAAGGAAAAAAATTTATTTGACAAGTATTCTATATTTAAAAGGAAAAGCAAGTTTCAAATGGATATAATAACACCTGTTATTACACAATAGATTTGCAGTTTCTTGCGAAAAAAATCTTTTTTTTATTATGTTATGGAAATGCTTGCTTTATTCTGCAAATTAAAAATAAAAAATCAATCTATGGGAATTGGTTTTTTTTTTTTTAATATCTTGTAATTGACAAAGGGAGTTAAGGAAAGCTTTAAATCTAGAGTAGGGGGATCTCAGAATTGGTAAAGGCCTTAGAAACCATTTAGATCTCACTTCATTGTTTCCAGATCAAATAAGATAATAGATCTGAGTGTTTTACATAGATAACTCACCCTCATTATCTCTTATACAAGCCTCTCTTCTGTAGTATTCCAGACAATCAATCATTCTTTGTGTGAATACTCACCCCATTCCTCAGCCCATCCCAATGTCAGTTTGTTAGAGAGACAAAAATTTGCTTCCTTGCAAATTGATCCTGTTTCTTCAACCATTTGATGATTATAAGGTTCTCCTCCCCTATTTTAATTAGATTTGACCTGAGAGGAATTGATATCTAGGACTTTTCTTAAAAAGAGATTTTGTATTTTGATTGGGGTGAAAATGTACATAATTCATTTTCATTGATAGCTTATTTATTTCAGAGTTATTGCAACTCCCTTTCCCCCTTCCCTTTTCAGTTCTCTTATACCTCACTCTTACCTTTAAATTTCACCTTTCTTTTAAGGCTTTCTTTCTGCTAAAAAGAAAATATATCTGAAATCAAGAAAATGCCTTAAGCTTTATGGGTGATGTGATTTATGTTGTTGAGTTTATCAAATCCTGTCTTGGGAGTCAAATATGATTGAGGCAGGAAAGATGAAGAGATTGTAGGCTTTAGACCTGGAGCTAGGAAGGCCCCCAAAGGAGGGACAAGGCTACAGAAATGGGGAGACTGCAGGTTCATAGAATCATAGTTTTAGAGCTAAAAGGATTTGCAGAGGCCATCCAGTTCAACTCCCTCGTTTTACAGATATGGAAACTGAGGCCCAAAGAGATTAAATCATTTAAGGCTTGACTGGCTAGTAAATTCCAGAGTCTAGATTTGAACACATTTCTCTTACTAAAACCAGAACTTTTCCCATTGTAATATACATAGGAGACATAAAAGACTAGACTCTCTGCATTACAGTGTTATCTTGCTTGGGTCTTTAATAACTATTCTGAAACTTGAACTATTCTCTGAGGAAAATGAGGAGTGAGCATTTTCTCCTCTACCTCTTAAATCATCTCCCTGTGCAAGGCATGATTAATAATTTATTTTTATGATATCCCAGACTGGGGAATTATATTGAATTTTTCAAAGAGATTCGTATGTTTTGGGAAATTTTTTTTTTTCAAACTCACCTGGAAACCTGATCAAAGTCTGTTTGAGGAACTTTACTAAAATTTAGTCATTGGGGAATGGTTAACTTACATTACACAACTGTAATGATTGCTGGGTTTCAGGCTGCAGCAGTGGGAGTAACTATTTCCTTTCTGTCATTGGGTCTGCTAATGGTTAAAGCTTGTCTGTCTTTATGCATTTTTTTTTCTCCTTCTGTCTCATTGTTGTTCAGTCATATCCAATAATTTGTGACTCCATTTGGGGTTTTCTTGACAAAAATAATGGAGTGTTTTGCTATTTCCTTCTCCAGCTTATTTTACAGATGAGGAAACTGAGGCAAATAAGGTTAAGTGATTTGCCCAGCGTCACATTGCTGCTAAGTGTCTGAGGCCAGATTTGAACTGATTCCAGGCCAAGTGCTCCTTCCAGTTTGCTACCTGATTGTCCTTCTCTCAATTCCTTCCCTCCTCCCACTTTTTTCCCCTAAAAAAAAAAAAAAACCCAAAAATATGCATTTTCATGATTTGCCTTCTATCTGGAAAGCTTTTTGTGAAAGAAGATTTCTTTTAATGTTGTTTAGAGTTCTCAGTGACTGTATAATTCATACATAGTGGTAATCACCAATTCCTTTATTCCTAATAACTTTTCAGATAATTTGTCCTGGAAGATACCATCCCACAGATTCAATTGTATTTCTCAGGATGGTTAGCAGCCATTCTGTGTTGCCTTTATTCTGTCTCTGTGTCTTCTCAGAAAAAAAAGGGAGGAATCTCTATTGGATCTTAAAATATCATGGTTTCATGGTATAGCATATAAAATATTCACCTAATTTAGAAATCTGCTGCTAATAGGCAAATAAACAATCTAGGATATGCTCATAGGTGCTTTAAGGTGTTTATAGCTTAAGGTTTCCTAAAAGAAAGTATGTGAGGAGAATTCTTTTTTTTTTTTCTTTAAGTAATATGATTCTCAGTGTTCTTTCTCTCTTTTTTCATTTTCAGATCACAGAACTGTGTGGTGCAAAACGTGTGGGTTATTTTGGTCCAACACAGTTTTATGTTGCCCTGAAATTAATTGCTGCAGCACAATCTGGCCTTCCCGTACGAGTAGAGAGTGTTAAATGTGGTAAGTGTTTCACACTGCAAATCTCATTACCCAGGAGAGGTTTCTCTCACTTTCTGAGAATTTTTTTTTAGTCTCTTTTAGGTAGTTCTATTCTATTTATGCCTTTGTTCTCACCACTTCCTCCTTTTATCCCCCTTGGGATCTATCATGGAAAAGAACTTCAGTCCATCCCTTCACCTCTAAAGAGGTGAAGAAGGTGGTTCAAGGTTATACAGGTAGCAAGTAGTACAAAATTTAAGCCCAGTTCCTCAGGTGCTAATTCCGATTTTCCACTGCAGAAATGACATTAAGACTTTGATACCTTGCATTTTTGTTTTTGCTTTTTGGTAAAAGGTCCAAAGTTACAGATTATTGTTGTTCAAGTATTATTGTTTGGTCGTATCTAATGCTTCATGACCCCATTTGGCTTGTCAGGAGTGATTTGCTATTTCCTTTTCCAACTCATTTTACAGATGAGGAAAATAAGGCAAACAGGATTAAGTGACTTAATCAGGGTTACATAGCTGAGTATCTAAGGACAGATTTGAATTCTGGAAGATGAATCTTTCTGACTCCTAGTCCTATATTCTATCTACTGTGCCACCTAGCTATCCCTTTACATAAAATTTTAAAACATCTACTTGCCTATCTGTTTTATCATCTTTTTGTTTATCTATATATGTTTTCAAATACAAACATACTTTTTTTTTTTTGGTCTGGACCTATGATTCCAATGATATAGAAATCCCACTGGTGAAATTCTTACCAAGATGTGGAATAGCAACTCATCTATTATGTCTATATAAAATGTATTATTGTTGTTATTGTTCAATCATTTTAGTCATGTCTTTGTCACTCTATTTGGGATTTTCTGAGCAGAGCTCCTAGAATGGTTTATCATTTCTTTCTCCAGTTCATTTTACAGATTAGGAAATTGAGGCAAACAGGGTTAAGTGACTTATTCAGGGTCACACAGCTAAAAAGTATATGAGACTAACTGAATTTAGGTTGTCCTGACTCTAGGATTGGTACTCTGTCCATGGCACCATGTATACTCACATACACCCGTACACATTTGGCTGAAGCCCATGAATTATTAAGTTTGCCATTGATCTCTGGTGACTTCTAGCTGATCAAAAATAGGTAGGACTGGAGAAGCTAGTTATAGATAATATTTCTCTCTTTCATCACCAGCTAGTGAGTATTCATTATCTATATAATGACTATAAAATTAAGATTACTCTCACTAAGTGCTATTCACTTTCAATAGGAAACTTTTCCCATTCCCTTTTTATTCAATGTCTTCCCTCATTTAATTATTTCCTATTTATTCTGCATATAGATTGTTTTGTATATATTCATTTAAATGTTGTTTCTCCCATTAGATTATAAATTCTTTGAGGATTGCTTAAATCTTTAAAATCTGCCATTTGCCTTTTTTTTTGTATTCACAATGCTTTGTAAAATACTTGACACAGAATAGGTGCTTAATAAATGTTTATTGACTAATTGATTGTTATTGTGAAAGATAATGTACATGTTAGAGTCTAAACTAATAATGATTCCTTGAGACTGAATCAGTGGATACTATCAGGCATTTTATTTTATTTTTAAAATTTAGAAAAATTAAAAAATATTTTTAAGATATTTCATAATTTGGGTCATTAAAACAGTTCCACCTCATTTGTTTATTATTTATGTGCTTAACACAATGCCTGGCAAATGGTAGGTGCTTAATAAATGGTTGGTGGTTGACTGTTTAAGATGTAGGAATGATTAGGAAGGCTGCTATATATCCCACAAAGAGCTGAATATTAGATTTTAAGTGCATTAACAGGTTTAAGGATGAATGAAAATTCCAATGCTATTTTAAGTTGGATCTAAGTTTTGTTGTGCAGTGACTTGCAAAATATAACTGATGGATCAGTAAAAAATGTACCATATATAAAAGAACATTTAAACTTTTGGGCCGTTTTTGCTTGTTTGTTTTGGGTTGAAATAAATTGTCTATTTGGTTTTGGACTTGATTCTTTGGAGGGATATAAAATGCCAAATGATTGGATATATATGAAAAAGATTAGCATTTTATCAGAAATTTAAGGTTGTCAAAATTGTTACTTCTGCCTGTTCAATATTGAAGTTTTAATCTGTGTATCCTTATCTGGTGCAGAGTTAATGTGCCCCCAAAGTTAATTCTGATAATAATAATAAAAAATAGCTAAAATTTATACAGCATTTATTATGTGCTAGGCACTTTACAATTATTACCTCATTTGATCCTCTCAACAATCCTAGGAGATTAGGTGCTGTTATTATTTTAGACCTAGATATCACAGGTAAAAAAGTTATTTGCATTCAGCTTTTACTTCTGTTATAGAGAGCAAGGAAAGCAAGTGGGCCAGGTTTGGAGCTGCCACTTTGAATTACATGGCTTGTTGATTGTTATTAAACTATTACCCCAATCTTTGTTCAACAGAACAGAGATCTTTCCAGTCCAGTAACAAACACCCTCTGATTGAACCCTTTGTGAAGGGCAGTGGTGACTTCAACCACACCTACTCATAGATAGGGTGATTCATCACTCATGGGTGATTAATATATTTTATGGGATTTTTTGTGCTTGCTTATGCATGTAAAACCTTCTTATTTACTAAAAGCAATCTGCATAATTGAGAAAAATCAGATTTGCTTGATAAGCTTTGAGATTATTATATATCATCTCAATAAATGTTTTAGTTTCTGCCCAGCCCCTTTGTGCTGAATCAGTAGTAAAGTGGGAAAGAGGTAGATTTCGGCTCAATATAACTGTAGCACATGCCCTGGAGATATTCTCCTAGCTCATATCACACTAGCAGACCCGAGAGCTCAGAAGACAGCTAAGGACACTTGTTCTCCTCTGGATCCTAGAAGTAGCCTTGTGGGGGTTGTTTTTGTAATGTTATATGATTTATGAGCCCCACCTAGTATGTTTCGTCCCATGATTATTAGTTAATATCAATTAGTCAGACAGGTTAGAAAAGGGATACTTACCAAGGTGGTATAATAAAAACTATTGTTACAAATGTTCCCCCAAAGAGCTGTGCTACACTTTGTCATGAAAACATGGAGTTCAGAGTCAAATGACCCAGAGTTTGATAAAAGATTAATTCACAGTTACCAGAAGTCCTTTTTGCTAGAGTCCTCCAGATGTTCTCCTTAGGTATGTTTTTTGCTGGGCTCCTGGTAAAATCCTTAATATGCTTTTCTTCAGTGTGTCTAGTTTGGGTCCCAAAGCAGACACTGTGTCAATTGTTCTGGGGCTGCTAGAACTAGGGTATCAATGGGAAAATCCAAATCCTTTGGCTTTCCAAAATTTATAAGGTCCCTTTCAGGCCAGGGGAAGGACACTGAGGTAAAGACTGGAGTTTTCTGCTCCCTTTATCTCCCAAATGATTCCTTCTGGGCTTGGTTAGAATGACTCCCTCCAAAATTAGATTGCTATCCTATACAAAATCCACAGGGCATGACCAAGTCTCTTTGACCAATCCAAATATACCACATATTCAATCTTATTCCATTTCATCCAGTGATTTACAAGGAATTCTACATGGAAATTCTACATTTTCATATTTCAATCCAATAAAAGTATTCACATTTATTCACACAGTTCACTGAAAATCCTGCCACACTTTCTTTATCAACTCACTGTCTCACTCTCCATAGCAGTTCTTTCAAACCTTTTTATACTTCCTCAAACCTCCCATGCTCCTTCAGCTGAAAACTGTGCTTCATATTTTTTTGTGTAAAAAATTGATGCCATTGAACTGATGCTGAGTGAAATCAGCAGAACCAGGAGAACATTATACACAGCAACAAGACTATACGATGATCAATTTTGATGGACATGGTTCTCTTCAACAATGATGTGATTCAAACCAGTTGTGCTGCGATGAAGATAGTCATATACATCCAGAGAGAGGCCTGTTGGAACTGAGAGTGAACCACAACACAGCATTTTAACGCTTTCTGTGAATATTTCCATGCACTCTGTTTTCCTTCTTAGGTTGTTTTTTTTCTTCTTCTCTTTCTAGATCTGATGTTTCTTGTGCAGTAAGATAACTGTATAGATATGTATACATGTATTATATTTGTCATATAATTTATCCTATCTAGCATGTATTAGATTACCTGTCATCTAGGGGTGGAGGGTGGGGGGAAGGAAAGGAAAAGCTTGGGAAAAAAAAGTTTTTTTGCAAAGGTCAATGTTGAAAGGTCACTCATATGTTTTGCAAATAAAAAGCTTTATAAAAAAAAATTGATGCCATTAGCTATGAGACCCTCCCACCTCTGTCTCTTTTTGTGTCTGTCTGTCTCTGTCTCTTCTCCTTAAAAGATTGCCCCCTTTTGTGACCTCCACTCTATCACAATCACTCCCTGTATATTGTCTTCTTCCTACTGCCTACAAACATGCCCATATCTCACCAATCCTGAAAAAAAAACTTTCGCCTGGTCCTTCCATCTTTCTACCTGTATCTCTTCTACCCTTTGTTGCTAAATGTCAAAAGGCATCTACAGTGGGGCTTCTTACTTTCTCTTCTCTCATTTTCTTCTTAATCTCTTACAATCTGGCTTCTGATTTTATCATTGCATTGATACTCTTCCCTCTGAAGTTACTAACTATACCTTAGTTGGAAAATCTAGTGGCTTTTTCTCAATTCTCATTCTCTTTTAACTCTCTACAGTCTTTAATATTGTTAATCACTCACTTTCTCCTCATTATTACTCTCTTCTCTCTAGGTTTTCAGGACATCATTCTCCCCTGTTTGTTTTGAGGATCAAATGAAATATTGCCAAATATAGTAGGACAGGCTTTGGTATCATTGACTTAAAGTTGGAAGGGGAACAGACAAGGGAGAAGAACAAGCATTTATTAATCACCTACTGTGTGCCAAAGGCCATAGCCTTTAAGTGCTTTATAAATATTATTTCATTTGATCCTCATAACTACTAATTTATGAGGCCACCTTTGAACTCAGATCTTTTTAATTCCAGGCCACCAGTAGTGTCCAATAAAATGGGAAAGGTTGGTTGGAATCATTCTGAAAAGATTTAAATGTCAAACAGGAATTAATTAGTATTCAATATTATTTAGAGGCTGTGTCATATAGTTCATAGAGCATTGACCTGTCTAGAAGAATGGAATAGATGGAGTACAAATCCTACCTCAATTACTAATTAGCTCTGTGACCCTGAGGAAATCATAACTTTTCTGGATTTGAGTTTTCTTATCTATTAAATGTGAAAATTTTTGACCTCCTGAAATCCCTTTTAGCTTTAAATCTTTGATTCTATAGGTAATAGAGAGATAATAGGGGTGGGGTTTTTTGGGAGGAATCCTGAAATGATTTTATTTTACATTCTTCCAAGAATGGGTGTCTATGCTAGTAGACATGGTTTTGAAACCACAAAGGCAATCCTTTATTTCTTATCCTGAAAAATCTGTTGAAGACCTTAATCATCTTGATCCATATCTCGCCACTGGACGTAGATGTCTCTGGAGGAGATAGTGAGGCAGATGACCTTGCACAGCCTTCCCTCACTTAAATCCAATTCACCTGCATGCTATGGCATCATCTCCCTGATGTCCTGGTCCTCTTTCAGAAGGAAGGATAAACAATAATCCTGAAGTGCAAATCTCCTAATTCCCCATTAATTGCATGTTACAGAGGTTACAGAGTGTGAATCTCTACCCTTCAGATAATAGAGTTTCTTAACCAGTGAAAGGACATGGTCAGATATGTGCTTTAGGAGTATCTGTGACATCTATTAGAAGATGGACTGGAGAGAGTAAGTGTGAAGCAGAGAGATTAATTAGAAGACTATTGCAATAATACAAGTGAGGGGTTATGAGAGCCTGAACTATAATGGTAGCTGAATGAGTAGAAAAGAGTTGGATACATGAGATATTGTGGATATAGAATGCATAAGACTTTGTCCATTGGATAAATAAAATGGACAACTATGTGGGTATGTAGAGTAGGAGAGAATGAGTCAAGAATGACATTAAGATTCTGAGCTTAGTTGACTGGAATCATGATAATTCCCTCAACAGAAATAAGGAATACAAAAAAGGGATGGTTTTAGAGAAAGATGGTAATTTGAAAACATTTTGATTTTGAAATTCCTATACAGCATCCATGCCAAAATAATCATTTTATGGCAGTTTATAATGTGGGACCAGATCTTAAGAGAGCTTTTGGGGCAGTATGTATAGATCTGGGAGATATCTGCATGGGGAAAATAATTAAACCCAAAAGAGATGATGAGTTCAAATGTAGAGAGAGAAGAGATGCTCTGACAAAAGTGACTGAGATATGATAGGACATATAGGAGGAGAGACAGAAGAGGGTCAGTGTCATGAGTCCAGAGAATCCAGGGGAACCAGTGTCAAAAGCTACAGAAAAAGCTGTCTGCCTCTAGAGAAAGAGCTGATAAATAGAAGTATGCATAGTATGGTTTTACATGTGTATATGTATGTGTGTGTGTCTGTGTCAGTATTTGTGCCTGTCTCTCTGTGTCAAATAGTGGCCTTCTCTATGCAATTTGGGAAAGAGGGAGACAGTTTGGAACTTAAAATGTAACAAAAATAAATTAAAGAAAAAAAAGAAAACAAGAGGAATGTAGATTGAGAGAAGAACAGTAGATTTGGTAATTAAGGAATCAATGGTAAATTTGGAAAGGGCAATTTCAATAGAGAGATTAAGTCAGATTGCAAAGGACTAAGAAGGAGAAGAAGAGTAGTTCTGTATACAGTGAGTGTAGACATCTTTTTAAAGGATTTTTAAGAAAGTGTTTTCAAATCCAGGAGGAGGAGGACTGTGTAACTACTTTATCTTGTTCCACTTTACAAATTAAGCTGAAGTAAATCCCTTCTGAAAGCAGAAAGCTGGAATCACATATGTGCTGGTCCTTTGAGATACTGGAATTTTTTTTTAAGCCTTTGACTGTCATGAGTTTTTGTGTGTGTGATGCTAGTTGGTAAGGAAGATTTGGAAATGGCTTCTTTCTTCTCTATAAAGGTTTGTGACATTAAAGGCTTGTTACTTTGTTTGTATCCCATTTAGGATACACATGGGAGTATTTCCTCTGGGTTCTTGGATGATGATTTACCCAGGGATTTGTTTGTTGCCTGCTTCTGTGGATGTATGATTCCTATGAGTGTAGTAACTGGAAAGGAACTAATATGGATGTTAGAAAACCAGGGATTCTTTTTACCCTTGGACTGCCTGCATCCTTGTTTTCTATCACTGAGATGTTTCTTGGCTTTCTCACAGCATCAATCATTGGAGATGCAGCTGTGTTTTTGGAAGGGAAAACTGGTGGAGGGCAAAGGAACATTTTTTGTCTTGTACTTAACAATGGATACAGATGCAAATAATTATGGGTAATCTCTAATATTACAACTCATTTTAGATTTCTTTGTGCCATATGATTGTTGCACTGATTTGGGACAGAGTATGATTCACTCTGCCAAGAACCAAGAGTGTACATGAGTATTATGAGATTTTTCAGAGCTATTTTATATTTTTGAAAGATACATAGTTATAACAAAACAGTCTCTTGTAGGTTGTGTGTAAAAAAATATGAGCTATAGCCAATGATTTTCACAGTAGAAATTTCATGGTCTTTGGATTGATTTATATAACTCAATATCATTTTCATCCTTGAGTTTTGAAAGTAAAATGGAAAGCACAGAATAAAGATTCTCTTGCAGAATTGTACCAGATGAACTTGGAGCCTTGGGGCTTATGGATGATAAATGTTAATAGTTGGCATTTATGTAGCACTTCATTATTTGCAAAATATTTTTTACATGTATTATCTCATTCCAGGATCACAACCATCCTGTGAGAATGAGTACTGGCATTATTGTTGTGCCCCTGTTTCAGATGAGAAAACTGAGACTGAATTCAAGTGGCATATCTATGGTCACACAGACAGTATGTCAGGATATATTTTAAATGTTAGTCTCCCTGACTAGACTCAATCCATTTTTGTTTGCTGTTTTGTTAATGGTTAAAACATTTTTAGAATGAAAAATAATTCACATGCAGAGAAACAAAATTGCATGGGTTTAGAAAATCATTTCTAAGATGACTGTTATAAAAATGTGCCAGTGTTAAGATCTGCACAGGGCCATGTATCAAGCCATAGTGTTGAACTAAAGAATGAAGTGGAAGGAACTCTGAAATCTGGATTTGTTCTATGAAGAAGCAACTGCAGCATTAAAAATGTCACAGAAATTACTCTTCATGTAATCATAAAATATTTCTATGATGACCTCATCATAATATTCCTCTTCCTGGAAAAAATCAGAGTTGAATTTATTTTTCAAAGTTTTGGAGTTTTTCCTCTAAGATGATTCATTTTTGAGACATTGAGTACCCCTTTTTGTTGAGTTTTTAAACATTGTCTCACTTGAGCTTTTCTCCTTTCTATTCATAAAGAACTTCCTCTACCTCGATTTATGGCCCTGAAAAATGACAGTGAAATAAGATACAGCAATCCAACGGAGCTTCATGGAGTGAAGTGTCAGATTCCATATGTAACCATGGAAAAGAATTCTTTCAAGAGAGTGGATGATGGGGAGAAACAGGTAAAAATATCTTAAGGACACACACACACACATATACACACACTCTCTTTCACATTTGTATGTATATATCTATTTCTATAATCTACATATGTTTTAATAGATTATGTTTTTGAATTGTTTTAGTCATTTCTGACTCTTTGAGACCCCATTTAGGGTTTTCTAGATAAAGATATTGGAGTGTTTTTCCATTTCCTTTTCCAGCTTGTTTTCCAGAAGAAGAAACTAGGACTAGGTGACTCGTCTGGAGTGTGAGACCAGATTTGAATTCACAAAGTAGACTTCCTTACCTCAGGCCTGGTGTACTATCTCCTGTACCACCTAGTGGCCTCTTTATATATTATAATATTATCTATATCTATCTATCTATCTATCTATCTATCTATCTATCTATCTATCTATCTATCTAT
>JAJPUD010000179.1:522395-581999 GCA_023553655.1 Myrmecobius fasciatus
TTCCTTCCTTCCTTCCTTCCTTCCTTCCTTCCTTCCTTCCTTCCTTCCTTCCTTCCTTCCTTCCCTTCCTTCCATTTATCGCCTTCCACATCTGCAAAAGGAAAAAAGGTGAATTCTCATCCCTTCCTTAAGGCCAACTTGTTCATTATAATTACAACTGTGTTTCAGTTTTTTTTTTGTTCTTTTCATTCATGTTGTTATATATATATTTCTTGATTTTGCTTATTCCATCTTCCATTGGTCCATATTTGTTTTCACATATACTCATATTCATCATATTTATAATTTCTGACATCATGGTACTATCCTATTACATTCACAGACTCATTTGTTTAGCTGTTCCTCAATTGATGGGCACCTACTTTGTTTCTAGTCCTTTGATTTTAACAAAAGTGATCAGCTTACATCTAAATATCATGACACAATTACAAAGCACTTTATGTGCATCATCTCATTTAATCATTGCAACAGATCTGTCTTTGTCCAAGTAAAGTTAAATCTCTTGAGAATGTCTCTTCATTTGTCATATGTCAGAATGACAATAGAAGCTACTTCCTAGCTCCAAATCATTAGATGAGGGATTTCTAGCCTAGAGACTAGTGATCCAAGAAACTATCACATTATTGCAAAGGGTCTTTGTAGTCATTGGTGCAGGAGAGTTTGAATAGAGAGCAGCAGAACTAAATAGGGATAAGCAGTTAAAACTTTATTACTGTTCTCAAGGAGAAGAGAACAGATGTGTAGAGAGAATAGTCTTAGTGTGTGGGCCCCATTGCCCTTGGCTCAAGCAGATTGAGGTAGCTTCCAAATATGGAACTGTGCAGAAGGGTTTCAAACTCTGATCCAAAGCCCAGAGCCTATTAGGGCTCAAATGTATAAAAAGTTTGAGACAAAGAGCTGACTGGCACCAAATGAGTGACTTTTCTGGCATCCATTGGCATGTAGAGTTGGAACCAGGGAAAGGAGAGTATTTTCTAAATTGTTATAAATAAGGATTGAAAAATTATGGGCAGACATATAAGGTTCTTGATTCTAACTATGTCAAAGCAGGAAGGGGATGGTAGAAGGGGGTGGATAATACCCAATCTCTGACTTTATTAGCCTTGTCATAGATATATTCTGGGGGTCTGGCACCATACCAGTAAAACTGGTTTTTCCTGGTTTACACCGGTCAGTGAATATTAATGCCATAACTACCATGAGAATTCAACAGAATTCTTGGATGTTAAAAATGGTTCCTTATGCTCAGAGTTTGGAAACAACTGCTGAAGAAGACATCTATGAAATTTGAGGAGGAGAAATCACTTTAACTAGTAGTTGGAAGGAGGGAAAGGATGGGTTTGAAAAAGCTCAAAGGAGGAGGTAAAACCTGAATTAGAGACCCTGAAGAAAGGAAAGGAAGTAGTTCATTCCAGGAGATAGCTTCATTCCAGATATGGAGAAGGAGTTGATTAGAGAAAAGATGATAGTTCAGTTTAATTGGAACATAAAATACATAGTCTGATACAAGACTGGGAAAATCATTTGTAGTCAGATTGAGGAGGATCTCAAATGTCAGCTGGATTACAGGAGGCAGTAGGCAACTACTGAAGAATTTCTGAGTAAAAGAATAATGTGGCAGTAACATTGTATAAGAAAGACTACAACAAGAGAAATAAGGGATTTTATGTTTGATACCTGGATCCAACCCTTAGTTTCAGCTCCAAACTATATCCTTTAAAGCCCTTTTGAAGTATTTTCTTTCCTGGTATACAACTAAACATGAAGGCTCACACAACCTTCTCTGCCCTTCCTTTCTTCTCTACGCTTTATGGATTTGCCTTCTTTTCTAAGCAACAAAGTTCTTTACATCTCTGCTTTGTTCCCTGATATATCATTAGACCACCTGAGTGCACAGAACTGATCTCCACATTTCTACTCAGTACCACCCTCTACTCCCACACAGTAACCACCAGTGGCTCCCTATCACCTCCGGGATCAGATACAAAATGCTCTGTTTGATACTCAAAGGCCTTCCTAACTTATATTTTCTGTTTTCTTACACCTTATTCTCTGTTACTGTCTCTTTTATTCAGTGACATGATCTCCTGTTTTTTCTACAAACAAGATCCTTCATCTCTCAGCTCTGAACATATTATCTGACTAGGGCAATCTTCCTTAACACCATTTTACTGCATCATTTCTCTAATAAAAGATTCTGGTTGGTTGTTGTCCTTTGTTCTTAAAGAAGACTAGTTAGGGTCAAGATCCTAGTGACTGGGAGGCAGGATGGTACAATGGCAAGAATACTGGAAGTGAAGTGAATGGATCTTCTGGATCTGGTCTATGGGAACCATGGCTGAAATCTTGCCTGTTTGTCCTTGGGCAAAGAATTTGATTTCTCTCAGACTCAAGTTTCCTCATCTCTAAAATGGGGGTTTGAATAAGATTGTTACCTGCTCTGATTTCTATTTTGTTCCTCTCTCTGTCATAAGGTTATTGTGAAATCAAATAACACTGTTTATAAAACATCTTGTTCTCTGAACACAACATTCTGTCCACCATTCCTGTCCCCCCTACCCAGGCTTTTCTAGAGTACTCTTTGTCCTTACCTGCCTACTTCTTGGAATTCCTAATTCCATTCAAGGCTCCTAGTGTGCACTTACCCCTGAAATTACTTGTGTATGTATGTGTGAATATGTACCTGTACATGATGCATACACACACAATTTATTTATCTATATGCATATTGTGACTTCTCTTCCCCTAACAGAATCTAAATTCTTTGAGGGTCAGGAATTTTTTTTGTATCCCCTAGAATCCAGGGTTCTTTACATTTTTTATGCATTTTTCATGCAGGCTGTCATTGGTAATGAATTTGCTTCTTAAATCATGTCAGAAGTCTACAAGATTAATGAAGCAAATTCATTACCAACTATGGCTGCATGGTTAAATATGAAAATTATAATAATACTATAAAGCATTTACATAGTGCTTTAAAATTTGCAAACCACTTTACATATTATCTCATTTAATCTTTGCAATAATCCTGTGAGATGGCTGCTAGTATTATCCCCAGTTTACAGATGGGGAAACAGAGGTAAAAAGAACTGAAGTGAGTCATATTTGTTATTGTTTAGTCATACAGTCATGTCTGATTCTTTGTGATGCCATGAACCACAGCAACCAAGCTCTTCTGTCCTTCACTATTTTTGAAAGTCTGTCCAAGCTTGGTTTATTGGTTTTAATACTGTCTGTGGGATTTTCTTGACAAAGATGTGGAGTGGCTTGCCATTTCTTTCTTTAGTGGATCACTGTTTGTCAGTACTCGCCACTATTATTGGTCCATCTTGGGTAATTCTGCATGGAATAGCTCACAGGAAGCCCCTCTGCTTCAACAAGGCAGCAAACCAGGATAGTTTACTAGTAATTGGTCTGAGACAGGATTAGAACTCAGATCTTCCAGATTCCAAATCTGAAATTCGCTTTGCCACCTAGCTAGTTATACAGAAATAATCTCTAATATGGAAAGGACAATAAGCCATTCACATGCATTAGAATGTGTAGGTCTATTTTTACAATGGAATGTTCTCATTGTTATACTTGTTTTCCCCTAGGAAAAATAGCAGTATTGTCTCTAATTGTAACTTATACCTGCACACACATTTTTAATTTCTCAAAAAGCTTTGGCATGGATTGAGTATATACTTATCATATTATAATTTGTATTGTAGTTTTGTGTGGCCCGTCAATAAGTGAGCATTTAATAAGCATCTAATATGTTCCAGGTACTCTGCTTAAGACTATCTTATTATCCTTTACTATGGTAGAAGCTTTGAGGTAGGACCCTATTTTTCTCTTTTTTTTCAGAGCCCCATGATACAGTAGGCACTCAGGGTAGAATCATTGAATTGAAAGATTTTAAGATTTTATTATATTCTATTTAGACTGATAAAACTTAAAAAAAAACTCCAACAGTTTGGTAGAGTCATATCTTGCATGGGGCTATGTTCTAATCAACACAGGGACTGGTATTCTTTGGAATAGGGAACTTTCAGGTGATGAAGCTTCTTTCTATTTTTTTCACATCTGTGCCTTCCATTAAAGAGTAGATTGTTTTTATTTTTTATTTTCCCCAAAATACATCATAGTTTTCAACATTCATTTTTATAAAACTTTATGTTCTAAATTTTTCTTCCTTCCTCCCTCCCGTACTCCAAGTCAGCAAGCAATCCGATGTAGGTTAAATATGAGCAATTCTTTTAAATATATTTCCACGTGTATCATGCTGTGCAAAAAAAAAAAATCAGATCAAAAAGGAAAAAAAAAGCATGAGAAAGAAAGAAACAAACAAAAAGGTGGAAAGACTGTGCTTCAATCCATATTCAGTCTCCATAGTTCTGTCTCTGGATGCTATTTTCCATCTCAAGTCTATTGGAATTGCCTTGAATCACTGCATTGTAGAGAAATGTCAAATCCATCACAGTTAATCATAACCTAATCTTGCTGTTGCCATGTACAGTGATCTCCTGCTTCTGCTGATTTCACTCAGCATCAGTTCATGTAAGTCTCTCCAGGACTCTCTGAAATCGTTTCTTACAGAGCAATAATATTCTATAACATTCATATACCATAATTTATTCAGCCATTCTCCAATCGATGGGCATCCATTCAGTTTCCAGTTTGTTTCTGCCACAAAAGGGCTGCCACACACATTTTTGTGCATGTGAATCCTTACCCCTTTTTATGATCTTTTTGGGATACAGGCCCAGTAAAGACACTGCTAGATCAAACGGGAGGCACACTTTTATAGTCCTTTGGGCTTAGTTCCAAATTGCTCTCCATAATGGTTGGATCACTTTCACAACTCCACCAACAGTGTATCAGTGTCCCAGCTTTCCCACATCCCCTCCAACATTTATCATTATCTTTTCCTGTCATCTTAGCCAATATGTGAGGTGGCAGTGAGGAAGCTTCTTCTGTCAATGCAGGTAGGCAATTCAGAGTCTTGGAGACTTACCTAGAGCAAAGATGTCATATAGCAGCCTCTCTGGGGTCATGTAACTGAATGTAGGGGTCGCATAATTATAATTTATTGTATGCAAATGTTTGATTTATATGCCTATTTCATATTCTTATATGCCTAGGGTTGTGCAAAAAATTTTCAGGCAAAAAGCTTCATGGGCCCACACTCTAGTGTAGCCAAACCAGATTAAAACATAATAGAGACATTTTTAACAGCACAAATAAAAATATAGAGAACTTATATATAATAGTGACATGTGGTTTTCTATGGCCTACAGGGATTCTTATGTATGATTTAGTAGCCCTGTTTCTGAATTTGACACTATTGGCCTAGAGCTATGAGAGATTAAGTGATTTGCTCCAAATTCCATGGAGATAGGTCCTACCAGAGGCACAATTTGAACCCCACTCTTGCTCATTTTGAGGCAGGCTCTCTGTTCTCTGAGCCACAATGAAATGTTAAAATCTCATATCGTCAGTCATTCTCCCTTTGAAGCAGGCCTCCAGACTCAATAGTTCCTGGCCCATTAGAACAATGTAGAGAAGGGCAGCCAGATCCATAAACTTTGGTGTAAAGATTGGTTCTAAGAGCTGGCTGCATTGGGCTTGTGTATAAATATATCCTGGGCTCTGTCTGTGAGCCTTAGTATTCTTCCCCTTCTTCCTTTCCCCTTTCCTTTGCTCCCCAAAAGGTAAATGAGGGTGGGGGAGGTAGCAGAGGGGTCTCCTGTAGGGGAGCAAAAGGACATGGGGGTTCAAGAGCGTAAGTATATTTCCCATTTCTTGATCTCTTGGTTCATGTGCCCATTGAGTGAAATGCTATCAGAATTAGAGAAATACTTAAGTTGTTATGTTTCTGTTCACTTAAATCTCTTTCTCTTTTCCCTCCATTTCTTCTTACCTCCTTTCTCTTATCCATAGGGGGAAAAAATGGAAGTCTCCCATGATTCCACCTTGTACAAAATGTTCTTTGTTAATATAGGCCCGTTCAAAACTCTCATCTGTTAATGTATTCATTTCTCTTTTAATAATCTGACAGTCAAAGTTAATTTAAATGTTTAAATTCTGGAAGGCAAGAAAATCCCATAGACAGTATCTATGTGGACACAAAGAGTCAGACCTGACTAAATAAGAACAAATATAATGTCATGTATTATTGAATAGTATAGTAATCCGTTTATTTTTTGCTTGTCTCCATGATCATAAGATCCATGAGGTCAGGTGTTGTGTCTTGTCCAAACTTTGTCCTTTTAGAACCTAGCACAAAGCTCTTCCCATAACAAATGTTTAACAAGTATTTATTGAAACAAAATCAAGGAACTGCACAGAGATAGTTTTTGTTGTTGTTTATTGTTTAGTCATATCCAACTTTTCATGACCATATTTGGTTTTTTTTTTTTAAATAATAGCTTTTTATTTTCAAAATACATGCAAATTGAAAAACCTTGTGTTCCAAATCTTTCTCCCTCCCTTCCTCCATCCCTTCCCCTAGCACATCTGAGGTTTTCTTAGCAAAGATACTGGAGTGGTTTGCCATTTCCTTCCTCAGTTCATTGTACAGATGAGGAAGCTGAGGCAAGTAGGATTAAATAACTTGCCCAGAGTTGTACGGCTAGGAAGTGTCTGAGGTCACATTTGAACAAAGGAAGATCAATTCTTCTTGATTTCAAGCCCAGGAATCTATCCACTGTGTCACCTTACTAAATGCTTAATAAATGCTTTTTTATTCGTTCATTGGAAGGGGTTCAAGATGAAATTTTCTTATGTTGAATTCCACTTCATAGTGAAAAGTGTCATAATTAAGTTCCAATTTACTCTAGTTGTTTCCAGGACTATATTTTTGGCATCCAGGTTCTGTATTGAAATAAATGTCTTATAAGTCACGACTGTTCATGAAGAACACATAGACTGAATGTTTCTAAACTTCTAGGGTTTTAAAGAAATTTGGATTATGACTGTTCTGTGTACCTCAGTACCTCATTTAGGTTTTACACTTAGGAGCTTAGTTAGTCTCTTATCAGGGATCAGTTCCAAGTGTATTTTTTTTTTTTTTGATGAATTTTGTTGTAAAGGAGGCATCATTTGCTGGAGGAAAGTAGAAAGTAAAAACTGCATATGTGAAATAGACTCAATGTTTGTGTATAGCTCTTGATGACTGGGTTGAGTATTTTCTTATTAAAACAAACAACACTGCTGTGGCATTGGATAAACAGCCTGCTGCCTAGTATTTCTTATTTACAACAGTTGGAAGAAATTCCTATCACTTGTTTTATCCTCTCAAAAACTTCAAATATTTACCAAGAAAAACAGAATACATTTAACTTAGGGAATGGTTTTTCTTTTATGTTTGAATAGGATTGTGTGTTGCCTCTTTTTTTTTTTTGGTGTCTGTGTGTGCTTCCTGATTTCAGTAACAGCAAAGATCTTGGCAAGATCATTGTTTATTAGCTGTGAACTTTTCTTTTTTTTTATTAATACTTTTTATTTGCAAAACATATGTATGGGTAATTCCTAAACATTAACCCTTACAAAGCTTTCTGTTACAAATTTTTCCCCCTACTCCCCACCCCTCCCCTAGATGGCAGGATATCCACTACATGATAATTATGTTAGAATACTTAAGAAATCGAATATATGTATAGTTATTGCATCATTTTTTGTGCAGGAGAAATCGTATCTACAAGAAAGAATAATCTGATAAAGGAAATACAATGCAAGCAAACCTCAATAAAGAACATGAAAGTGTTATGTTGTGGTCCACATTTCACATCCCTCTCTCTGGGTGTATATGGCTCTCTTCACCGAACAATTGGAACTGGTTTGAAGCATTTCATTGTTGAAGAGAGTGATGTCCATTAGAACTGATCCTCATATAGTATTGTTGTGGCCGTGAATAATGATCTCCTGGTTCTGCTCACTTCACTGAGCATTAGTTCATGCAAGTCTCTCCAGGCCTCTCTGAAATCGTCCTGCTGGTTGTTTCTTACAGAGCAATAATATTCCATAACATTCATATACCATAATTTATTCAGCCACTCTCCAATTGATGGGCATCTATCTGTTCAGTTTCCAGTTTCTAGCCACTACAAAAAGGGCTGCCACAAACATTCTTGCACATGTGGGTCCCTTTCCCTCCTCTAAGATCTCTTTGGGATATAGGCCCAATAGAAACACTGCTGGGTCAAAGGGTATGCACAGTTTGATAACTTTTTGAGCATAGCTCCAAATTGCTCTCCAGAATGGCTGGATCCGTTCAGCTGTGAACTTTTCTTGATTGATTAGGCAGAGCCAAATCAATTTTAATTGGATGGGTAAAAAACAATAATGCATATGTCAATGTGTAGAACACATTTTAGTATCCTTTAAAGTAAAGGCTAAATTAAGATAGAAAATATTTGTGTTTTTGATATTTTTTAGTCTTAAAATATTTTAATCTCAAAAATCTATGTATAGTCTGGAGAAATAGCTATATATGTATATATATGTAAAGATATATGTAGAGAATGAGAGAGAACATGAGGGAAAGTGAACCAAGAGGGAGATAGGGAGAATGAAGAGGGAGGGAGAGAAGTGGAGAAAGAGAAATGAGGAGAGAGAAAGGAAGGGAGAGTGGAAAAGAAAGGGAAGGGATAGGTAAAGAAGGAAGGAGGAAGAAAAGATGGAGAGGGGAGAAAGAGGAGGAAAAAGGAGAAAGAGAGAGAAAGGGAGGAAAGAGAGGAAGAGAGACAAAGAGAGAGAGGAGGGAGGAGAGAGAAGGGGGAGAAGGAGAGAGGGAATGGGAAAAGAAGAGAGAGAGGAAGGGAAAGGGAAAGGGAAAGGAGAGAGAGGGAGAGAGAGGAGACAGAGGGAGAGAGGGAGAGAAAGGGTGAGAGAAAAAGAGAGAGAGAGAGAGGGAGGGGGCAGAGGGAGGGAGAGAAAGTCATTCTAAATTTAATTTTAAAAATGAATGCAACGGGGGCAGCTAGGTGGCGCAGTGGATAGAGCACCAGCCCTGAAGTCAGGAGGACCTGAGTTCAAAATCTGGTCTCAGACACGTAACAGCTGTGTGACCCTGGGCAAGTCACTTAACCCCAATTGCCTCAGCAAAAAAAAAAAAAAAAAAAAAAAAAATGAATGCAACTAATCCAACAGTGTCAGCCTCACTAGCAAACAGCAGGGACTACAGGTATGTATTACCACACCCAGCTATTTTTTATATTTTGTTAGGGAAGAAAATGAAGGCATGAGTTTTTGGCCTATTGAAATAGAGAAATTATTAATTTAATTGTATTAAAGTCCATTCATTCTTGTAATTTTTGAAGAATACCTTTTAGGGGGAAAGAACAGATATTTAGACAATTGAATGTCAGCCGAATTCATCACTTGGAGAATGAGCAATGTCTCTGATGAACAATTATTTTCCAGCATATAAAACATATTTTTGACCCCAATATGATATAAATTGCTTATTCTTAATAAAATATTTATTTTTATTCTGTTAAACCTGACCCAACATAAATTTCATTGGTCTTAAATATATAATTTAAATAATAGTTTTCCTTATAAAGTACTGTGTGCTGAGAAAATTGTTTTTGATTAATGAAAATTTTTATTATGTGACTTTGGAGTATAATGTGAGATTGTGGGTACTAGCTCATTTTTAAGAAAATACATTTCTGTATAAATTGCCTCAATTTATATGTGCCCAAATTAATTATTTTTAACTTTAATCTGA
This sequence comes from Myrmecobius fasciatus, assembly GCA_023553655.1. Classification (NCBI taxonomy): domain Eukaryota; kingdom Metazoa; phylum Chordata; class Mammalia; order Dasyuromorphia; family Myrmecobiidae; genus Myrmecobius; species Myrmecobius fasciatus. The sequence goes on from JAJPUD010000179.1 coordinate 532,114, forward strand.
CAGTATCTTGGCTTTCCTGATTCTTTCAGCTTCTTATGAAACCAGACAACTTTCCCTCCAACAGGAGGGATCCACATCAGGAAGCCATGGACCCAAGCCTACACGAAGGCAAACTTCTCTTATTCGGGTAATTATTGCTATGTAGTGTGATTATCATCATAATTGTAACTCATTTTTGTACATGGTTTTCTCACAAAAACTATTAGAAAGTGGTTAGTAGGTTATTCCTGCTTTATAGACAAGGAAACAGGGTAACCTTGCTCGAGGTTATGACTCAGGTGAATGTCAAGATCATTGTTAGAAGGACGTGGGTCAGAGCTCTGGCTCCTAGTGATCTCCCCATTATAACCTGGATTATTGAGGTTGAGAATTGAGAAAGAAGGAAAGCAGTGAAACTTTAAGATGCAAAAAAGTGATTTAGATGAATCTTTGCAAATTATTTCAGAAAAGACATGAGACTGAACTCCTGATTTCCTCGAACTTCAACCAGCCATGTATCCAGTTAATCTTTACTTATTCCTTTGTTTCCCTTGTAAATATTCCTGTACTTATTTAGCAATACTCTCTTCACTTTGGATTCCACTGTTTCACTCTAGCTAAGCTGAAATCCCAACCATGTCAGGCTCTTTCCTGGCTCCAAGCCCATCTTAGATCATCTTCCTTGTCCAGAATGCCCATTTTTCTCCTCCCCTATCCAAAGCCTATCAATCACTCTTTTTAATTTTTTTTATTTTTATAAAGTTTTTTTTATTTTCAAAACATATGCATAGTTTTCAACATTCACTTTTGCAAAGCCTTGTATTCTGAATTTATTTTTCCCTCCCTTTCCTCCATCCCCTTCCCCAGATGAAAATCCAATATGTGTTAAACATGTGTAATTCTTCTATACAAATTTCCACAATTATCATGCTGCACAAGAAAAATCAGATCAAAAAGGAAAAAATGAAAAATAAAGCAAAATGCAAGCAAGCAACAGCAAAAAAGTGAAAATGCTATGTTGTGGTTCATACTTAGATCCCACAGGCCTCTTTCTGGGGGTAGATGGCTCTCTCCATCACAAGATCATTGGAACTGGCCTGTATCACCTCATTGTTGGAAAGAGCCACATCCATCAGAATTGATCGTCATATAGTATTGTTGTTGCCATGTATAATGATCTCCTGGTTCTGCTCATTTCACTCAGCATCAGTCCATGCAAGTCTCTCCAGGCCTCTCTGAAATCGTCTTGCTGATCATTTCTTATAGAGTAATAATGTTCCATAATATTCATATACCATAATTTATTCAGCCACTCTCCAATTGACGGGCATCCATTCACTTTCCTGTTTCTTGCCACTACAAAAAGGGCTGCCGTAAACATTCTTGCACATGTGGGTCCCTTTCCTTCCTTTAAGATCTCTTTGGGATATAGGCCCAATAGAAGCACTGATGGGTCAAAGGGTATGCACAGTTTGATCACTTTTTGAGCATAGTTCCAAATTGCTCTCCAGAATGGTTGGATCCATTCACAATTCCACCAACAATGTATCAGTGTCCCAGTTTTCCCACATCCCTCTTGAATCTTGCCTCAGCTGCCTAATATCTTTTTGACTCTGAGCAAGTCACTTAACCCTGCTCCACTTCAGTTTCCAAATATATAACATGAAGATAATCATAGCACATACTTCATAGGTCTGTAAGGGAAGAAAAGCTAAGATAATGTAGATAAAGTGTTTCACAAATCTTAAAGTGCTCCGTGAATACTAGCTATTAATCCTTGCTGCTGGTGTGATGATGTGATTGTTAGTGCCCTTTGTCCCCTTTTTGTCATTCCACCCATGCTAAGGATGCATTAAAGAGCCACAAAGACTCATGTCGTTTTGTGTTTTTATCTGTTTTGTGGTTTGCAATGACCACAGCAAAGAATTCATCTCCCAGTGTTCAGACTAAAATTAATGAACCTCTCCATGCTAGGCTGGTTCTGACTGCAGAGTCTGTTGTGGGGATGGAAGGGGGACCTTTCCAATTTAGTAGAACTTGCTAGGACTCTTTCCCCCCTCCCACTGGCATAACCAAGTCTGTGAACCACTTTACTGTTATTCCCCATGAGGATAAGATCTTACTTCATCCTGACCCAATTTAAATACAGATTGGAAGGCGTGCTAATTTTCATTTAGGACATTTTGGACTCACAGGCATAGTACTGAATGTGTACTTAGCTTAAAGAGAGACAGACAGACAGACAGAGACAGAGATGGAAAGAGACAGAGACAGAAAAAGGGACAGAGAGACACAGAGAGAGACAACATATACACAGAGACAGAGACAGAGACAGAGAGACACACAGGGAGAGGGAGAGAGAAAGAGAAAGACAGAGACAGAGAGAGACAACATACAGATACACAGAGAGAAAAAAGGAGAGACAGAGACAGAGAGACAACATACAAACAGAGAGACAGACAGAAAGAGACAAAGACACACACACACAGAGACAGAGAGCAAGACAGAGAAAGAGAGAGAGGGAAGAAGGGAAGAAAGAAGGGAAAGAGAGAGAGAGAGAGAGAGAGAGAGGAAGAGAGAGAGAGAGAGAGAGATGGGGGTGGGGTGGGAGAGAGAGAATGAAAACTTGATTCTTTGAGACAGTGCTCATTCATAGGTTATTAATGCCCTAAAAATATTTGGTAGTGATCACTCTTCATATTTGTTTTATTCTTCTGATGACTTGGGTCTTTTGTTTTACTGATATATGGAGTTTATAAGAAGGTATAAGAAAGTCAACAAATAGCTGCCTTAAAGGAGGGCAAAATATCTAATTGAAAACTAGACAAGAAGAGATGACAATATATTAGCAGACACAATTACATGCACATTCTGTGAAAATGCTATTTATATACATATGAATACTGCTTCCAAAAATTTTTTTTAGAATATTCTTCAAGAGTTTATAATGTAGGAGAATCATATGACTGATATTTTATATCTATATATACATACACAAACATATATAAATATATAATATATTTGACTATTATTTACATAGTATGTAACATAACAAGTTACAAAAATATTATGCAAAATAGCATACATGTATGTAATATTCAGTAGGTACAGTAAATATGCATATATTTATATTTGCAGAGATATATACATATGTATATATGTGCATACATATCCATGGATTGATCTATTTATCTATAAATGGTAAACAACATGATATAGTAAGTTTTTTTCCTCTTGTTCATTTTAGAAAGGAAAGTTCTATCAAGGAGATATATTTCAGATTAAGGTTAGAAGAACTGATACAGGAAAAATGAGCTAGTATGCTCTCTGGTTTTAAAATTTTTTCCCTTAGGCTTGGTTGTTTGTCAGTTTTAGAGAGAAGCTATTACAACCCATCCCTAGAGTTCTACTTTAGTAGATAATAGACAAGACTGCAGTTCGGGAAGTGGGGATATAGGAGAGCATAAATACAATTTAACTTACAAAAAAACCTTTGTTATAAAAAATACTTATCCAAGGTGGTTTGAATACAGGCCAGCCCTGAATATATCCCATGTGCCTAAAACAAAGGGAATATATTATATTATGGTGATCTTTTTTAAAGGGGGATATATTATATTAATATATAAAATATTAATTCACAATTAATATATTATGTACAAGGAGGATATTTATATGTAAATATATCTATGTTTATGTGTAAATATATATATATATATATTTAATATAATTTTTGGATGTAAGCATAGTATATACTTTTAATATATTCATATCTATGTGAAAATTATATAAAATATATATATAATTATAATATATAATAATATATATTATGTACAATATAGATAGTATATTATATTATATATAATATATTATATATAATGATATAATATAATATATAAAATTATTATATTATAAGCTACATGCAGGTTTTATACAATCCACATTTGGGTTTATATTTGGATATTTAAGGATATTTAAGGAATATATAAAGATATTTAAGAGATAACTGGGATCTAAGTAAAAACCTATTCTGGAATATTCTCTAGGACCTTTCAGTTGGCAACATTGGGATCTTCTCCCTTCAATAAATTTGAGTTCATGGCTTGTAAAGGAAGTTTAAATGAGAGCAAGTTGTAGTGCTTTAGTTTTCACGACTGAAGTGTTCACCTTCTCTAATTTGTGGGCTGTCTTTTAAGAGCTTGCCAAGTTCATTTGGCTGGATTCCATGCCTCAGAAAGGAGAATGCTACCTGGTTCAATCATGTAGTTGTCTTGGTTTAAAATCACTAATTTGGGAAAGAAAAATATATTTGTATATGATTTTTAAAAATATACAAATTTAGTGATATAATGTGCAGATGATGTGTTAAGCAATTACAGGTCATTTTTATTCTCTTGTTTTATCAATAGGATGGAGGACTGGGATAATCTGCCATTAGAAGTGATAGTGACTCCTTATCTCCTTCCTTACTTTTTGTCTATGGCTTCATGCTTCCAACCTTGCTGCCAACAGAGAGGGTCTGTTGATAGATTTCAGGGTATTCATGAATTCGGATGGAATTAAATCTTTATATTCCAATAACCTAATTTATTATTTTCTTCAGTTATGAATGAAAAAAATATTCTGAGAAGGACTTGGAAAGCTTCATGAGACTGCCTATTATTTTTTTGGAATTTTTTTTGGGGGAAACTGTCAATTGTTATAGTGCATCAAAAACAGTTAAGGACTTCTGCCTCATGGTAGAAAATGCACCTACTAAGTGGACAATTTTTCTATTTTATTTAGGTTTTGGATTGCTTTACATTTTTTTTCTTCTGTTTAGGTGTTTTTTGTTTTTTAAGCTGGATAGATATGGAATTTGTCCCATGTGCAAGGATATTTGAGAGAGTTTTGAGAAGGATGTGAAAGTCTTCCCCCTTCCTTCCTTTGTTATGGAAGTCTATTACATTATCATTACTCACTTTTTATTAGATTACCCTATTTGTACAATGATCCACTGAGGCTGCACAGAACAGGTTATATATATCACAGTCCCCGCTTCCACATGGATCTGTGAGAATAACCAAGGGCTGATACTGGAGTAGGTTAGAGACCTGAATCGCATCATTATTCATGTCTGTTTCTCATCAGGAGGACTCTGACAAAGACCCCTGGCTGCAATGGACTCTCTGTGTTCCAGACCTCAACTTGTTAAACCTACTGCCCTTTATTTATTTATTTTTTTGGAATTCTCTTAGAGTCAAGAAACCCAAGGCTTAATAATTACAGGAGCTGAGCCTGTGAATTGTTGGTAATTAAATCCTTCATTGCCCTGGGAAAAATTGAAGAGTTACTTTCTCACCTTGTTGATTTTGATGAGGAATGCTAGATGTACTGATCCACTCATGAGTGGAAATATAATTTTATAAGCAGACTACCAAACATGTTATGTTATCACCTAAATATTCATTTCCCACACTGCCATGGCTATGTTGACAGATGGTATTTTTTGCTACCATTGAGAAATCTTGTTGAGGAAAGAATTTTTTTCTCTTTCTCTGCTCTTCCCCTTTTCCCTCCCCCACCCACTGTTTCTTATTTAATTCCCTTATTTTTATTTTTCTTCATATTTTCCCCCTCCCTTTTAACATTCTCCCTTGCTAGTGCCTCGGGCCTCTTAGTGGACCTCTCAAGCATGGCTTAGTTCTAGCGAAAGCTATTCATGCCTAAAGAAATGATGACCAACAAACTTTTGTATGCAAAAAAAAGATTAAGATTAGATTGTCTTAAAGGGAAAATATGGAACTCTGCTCAGAAGGATGATGCTTGAGAAGGTTTATTAGTCTGGAGAAACAAAAATCTTTAGGGATTTGAGACTGTAGCTGACAAAAGGAGATGAGTTCTCAGAATAGGTTTTAGGGTTGAGTGCTCTGAAAGACAGTTGGTTCTTGGAGACTGACAGTGAAGCAATCTTGCTGCTTGGCGTGTTAGGGGAGGAAATGTGGAGGATTGGAGACAGACATGGATTGCATAGAAAAGGAATAAACAGAAAAGGCCTGACAGACAAGGGGGAGGAATTATTTATCATGGTGTCTCATTTAGACAGTAACTTCTTCATTTTTCTGTCATATCTTCCTGTTGTTTTTTTTTTCTTTTGTCAAAGAACTTTTTGGTATGTCCTTAGAGTGAGCTTTTGCTTCCTCTCTGCTTTTAAGATCCAATTCTTGTGAATGACTCGAAACTTGGATAATTGTTCCAGAGTGAGGTGAGTTTTAGGGGTATAGAGGTACGTTAGTGAAAGTCTGTCTCAGTTTTAATTCACTGTTCTCTTCCAGCTGGAATCTGCAATTAGTATCATCTTGATGCTAGATTTAGAACTCCAACTCATTCATTTTTATCAGGATCCAATTCAGTCATTTTATCAGGATCCAATGTAGTGAGGAAATTTAGACTCAGAGAGGTTGTGACCTTGTTCCAGGTCACAAAGATATCAGGTGGCAGAGGCAGGAGACTCTCAGGTGATCTGATTCCAATTCTGTTCCTCTTTCTACTCAACCAATTTTTAAGACTCTTCCCTTTATTTGGAATTGGTTGGTGGAAAGAAGCTTGGAAAGTATGGTGTTTGGTCTCCTGATTGGATTTTACAAGAAAAGACACAAGAAAGGGAGGAAGAAAAAAGAATAAGAAAATCCACCCCCACTTTTAATAACAAAAGGGGTTAGTTGATTATTTTAAGGAAGTACATTAGCCTTCACATGTATATTTATTTTAATAAAACATGTTATATTTTATATTCTAAAGAGACAGACCCTTTAGATTTTGAGATTGAAGTCTTTCTTTGTAGAAATGAGCTAATCATGAGTCGATGTTTTACAATATTCCTGTTTATTACCATGTATGGTCTGCAAAGGGAGATACTGTAGACTAAACCCAATGTTACTTGAATGTTTTCCAGAATAATCCAGGTTTTTTTTAAGATGCTTATGCAGGTGAACTGATATCTTCTGAAACTAGGGGGAAAAAAAAGAAAAGAAAAAAGCAAAAATTACCTTCATTACAATTCCTTCCCTCACCTCTACCCTGTCCCTCTCCCCAGAATATTAGTCCTTCTTTAGCAAACTGGGACATCTGGTTGTCCTTATTTGGATCATAATAGCAGTCAGGTTGAATGGATGAAACACGAACGAATAAAGTTCCAATTGTTAGAAGTGGGAAACATTTGCACAATTGAAGGGAAGACTTCTCAAAAATAGTTTTGGAAATGTTAACTTCTTTTCTTTTTGCTGAAATAGAAAGGAGTGTGTGTGTGTGTGTGTGTGGTAATTACAGGAAGAACTGGTTTGTTAGATTTTACAGGCATCTGCATTATTTCCTGAATCTTGACATCTTGTTTTACTATCCTCTCCCTTCTTTCATTGGAAAGCAAAGCTACAATTTTAAGCCATTTCTCCAAGGGTTAAAGGTTAGTAGGTTGATCAGACCTCACTACTCTGTCCTGCCTATGGTCAGGTCTGCAGTAAAATTAGCTTCTTGTTCTGAAGTCTTTAGAGGGGTCTCGTTCCTGTGGACATCAAACTTCTTCCTGTTTCCCCTGACTTTTCCATATTTTCTCTTAAGATTTCTGCATCCTTATTTTTGAGAGTGGAGGCATTTTATTTAAATCGAATTTTAAATCTTCCTCATGTACTTAAAATAACAGCAACAAAACAACCAAAAATCTCTTCCTTTCTTTCTATTCCTTTTTGTGTGATTGCTAATCTATGTTAATTAAATATTCCTTTGAACACATACTGATCTGTACAATAAAGAAAAAAAAAGTCTCTCTTGGGGAATCTTTGCTGCAGGGGGCTTATGTTTCAAAGTCCAAACTGTATGCATTCCTTTTTCATAATGCAAGCAGTTTTGGTCTTTCCAGTGTAAATTCCTTGAGGCAAGAATTGCTCCAGAATTTTCACAGATCTACAATGACTAGGCCAGGAGTTCATAATCTGGGGTTCACAGATTTTCAAGTGGTTAGCTGATAGATTTTAGAGGGATCACAAATTTGTTATTTTGATAACTACATTTCAATAAAATTAATTTCCTTTGTTGCCCTATTTTATCTTATGCATTTAAAAACATTCTGTGCAGGTGTTTGTAAGAGTGACAAAGGGGTCTACAAAATAAAAAAAGTGCAAAAGCCCCTTCCAGAGACAATCAAGTCTTAATCTCTTACCTTATCACTTCCTTCCGTAGCTATACCCACTGGCCCTCTTTTCTTCTGTCAAGCTGGTGGTCAGTCTGAGAGAGGAGGTATAAAAGCTTCATCACCTTATAAGTTTTAATTAGAACCTGGGAAATGGTTTACTTTATAAGCTTCTTTTTTTACTTATTTACTCTTTTCTTTCTCCCTACCTCTGTCACTCTATTCCTGGCTTCCTTCCATTTTTCTTTTTTTAAAAATTTTATTTACTTTATTCTGAACTTATGAAATAAAATAAGCATTCACATAACAAAATAGAAAAAAACTGATTGTACATGAAACTATAAATCTATTATATTCAGCTTTTTATTCCTTTTTAAGCATATATTTATGTATAATAAATATATAATAAAGTTTTCATGTAACTTCTCTATTTTCTCTCCCCATACCGTAGAGATGGTTACCATTACACACACACAAATATATACATACATACATATATGTATGACATACATATATGTATACCCTTACACATATGTATCCCCAATTCTATGCATATTTTAATTTATTAGTTCTTTCTCTAGATTCAGATAACATCTTTTCCTCCTTTTTTCTTTATTTCTTCCTTCTTTCTTTATTTGTTCCTTCTTTCTTTCCTCCCTTCCTTCTTCCTTTCTTCTTCCTTCTTTCTTTCCTTCCTTCCTTGGATAAAAAATAGTTAGCAAGAATTTATTGAAAGCACCAACTATGTGTGCTAGAGGCTGGGGATAGAGACAAAAATGAAATTTTGGTCCTTGCCCTCTGAGTGTACTTTCTATTAGAAAAGTCAAAATCAATATAAAAGCACATTCAAAATATATACAAAGTTTATACAAGGTAATTTTTTGGTGAAGAGACATTAACCACAAGGGGAAGCAGGGAAGGGTTCTTGTAGGAGGCAGTCTTTTTAGCTAATTAAAAATATTTTATTTTCAATTCATGGGATAAAACAAGCATTTCCATAACACAGCACAATAAAAAAAGATGATTACACATGAAATGGCAAATCTACCATATACAATTTGCTAGTCCCTCCAAATACACAATGAAGTTATCATTTTTTTCTTCCATTTTTTTTCTTCTTTTTTTTTTCTTCCTCATCTCCACCCTATACATGACTACCATTAGACCCAAATATGCATTTTTTGGATAAAATTAATTTATACATATTTCTATTCATCAGTTCTTTCTTGGGATGTAGATAGCATCTTTATATGTCCTTTTATTTTTAATTTGTGTATTCATAATAGTCAAAATGATTCAATTGTTCAAAGTCGTTCTTAAAACAGTATTGTTGTACAGTGTTCTCTTGGTTCTATTCACTTCCATATTATCATTTTGTGCAAGCCTTTCTCTGCCTTTCTAATATGATTGAATTCATCACATCTTATAACATAGTGGTATTCCATCACAACTGTATACCACAACTTGTTCAGCCATTCCCCATTTTTAGCTAAATTTTTAAGAAATTTAAAAATTCTAAGAAGCAGAGATAAAAAATAAGTAGTACATTGCAGGCATGAGGAAAAACTGGTACAAAGTCACAGAGAAGGGAGATGGAATGTTGTTTGTGAAAAAAAAAGAGAAAATTCCAGTTTTGCTGAACTATAGAATGCCTAAAGGGGAGAAATATATAATAAGGCAGGACAGGTAGAATAGCACCAAAGGTTGTAAGGGGTTTTAAGTGTCAAATAAAAATTTGGATTTGACTAGTGACAGTAAGGCACCAGTACTCTTCTCTTCCTACCTCAGTCCCTTCACTTCCCCCAAGCCCTACTGAATGATGATTTAGCAATATTTCCTCCTTTCAGTTTGATGCCATATTTTATTCAGATCCTTGTTGCTGCCATCTGCTGATTCTCAGAACCCTCCTTCATTTTTCTTAATGACTTGCATGTAGCCCATAAGCATGTAGCTTATCATTTTTTCCTCAGTTTACAAGCCTCCTCAACTCCTATGGTCTCCATTTCTGATTTACCATAATTATGTACAAGTATTATCAAACTTTAGATGCCTTTATCTTTTTTCTGGTTTTTGTTTTTATTCTTTTTTTTAAGGTAATACATGTACATTTTTTTACATATTTCCATATGAGTCATATTGGGAGAGAAAATTAAGAACAAAAAGGAAAAACCACAAGAAAGAAAAAAAAGGTGAAAATAATGTGTGCTGATACATATTCAATCTCTGTAGTTATCATTCTGGATGCAGATGGCATTTTCCATTCAAAATTTATTGGGATTGTTTTGGATTACTGATTTGCTGAGAAGAACCAAGTCTATCATAATTGATCATTACACAATCTTGTTGTTGCTTTATACAATGTTTTTCTGGTTCTGCTTGCTTCATTTAGCATCAGTTCATGTAAATCTTTCAGGCTTTTCTAAAATCAGCCTGTTCCATTTTTAATAGGACAATAAATATTCCATTATTTTCAGATACTATAACTTATTCAGCCATTCCCCAATTGATGGGCATCTACTCATTTTTCCAATTCTTTGCCATCACAAAAAAAGAGCTACTACAAATATTTCTTCTCCCTCTTTTATGATCTCTTTGAGATACAGACCCAATAATGACACTGCTGGATCAAAGGATATGCACTTTGATAGTCCTTTGGGCATAGTTCCAAAACAATCTCTAGAACGTTTGGATCAATTCACAACTCCACCAGCGATGCATTAAAATCCCAGTTTTCCTCACTCCCCTCCACCTTATCATTATCTTTTCCCATCATTTTAGCTAATATGAGAGTTGTGAGGTTGTTTTAATTTGCATTTATCTAATCAATAGTTTTTAAGAGCATTTTTTCATATGACTATAGATGGCTTTAATTTCTTCATTTAGATGTTTCTATTGTCTGAAATTGGTCCATACCCAAAATCTGAATTTTGAAATTTTCCTAATGATGGTTTCTTATTTTTCTCCATTCTTACTGCCTCACTCTTACTAAGCCTGCTTTTGACTTTTAAAAATAATTAATAGTATTCTGTTTTTTCTAATTATATCTAAAGAAAGTTTTCATTTTTGTAAGATTTTGAGTTCCAAGTTTTTATCCCTTCTTTTCTTCCCTCCCTTTACAAGATAGGAAGCAATCTGATATAGATTATGCATGCACACTCTTGTTAAATATATTTCCATTTTAGTCATGTTGTAAAAGAAGAATCAGAACAAAAGGAAAAAAAAACATGAGAAAGAAAAAAACAAATGAAATAGTGTGGCTTGCTCTGCATTCAGACTCCATATTTCTTTCTCTGAACATGGCAAGCATATTCCATCACCAGTCTTTTGAAATTGTCTCCAATCATTGTATTGCTGAGAAGAGTAAGTCTATCACAGTTGATCATTGCACAATGTTGCTGTTAATTATGTCCTACTTTTTGTTTTTGTTGTAATCTTTCTTCTGCTCTCCTTTCCTTTTGTCCACCACCTCCTCCTTCATTACTCTTATTCTAGTTTCTCTTTCTTTCCTTTGAATTTTTGATATTATCCTAGGCCCCAAATAATTACTATTTAGAGACCATAAAGAGATGGGTGGAAGGTAAAGAGATAATTGGCACACATTTTGTAGGCATCCAAGAAATATAGAATAGTAGTGGAACAGCCTGGCTTTTACTGATGAAAGCAAGTCAGTGCTTACTTTGTTTAGGCTGCCAGCCCTTGCCAACTCCTATACCCGGGTTCTATTACATATGTGTGTGATTATGTAGCAGTCTTAGCATTTTTGATGGCTTGCTCTCCAGTGGGGACAGACTATTTCCCTCTGGTGACTCACTGAACTGGACTTGATTCAAAAGGGGTGAATGTAATTAAACCCCTTAGGCTTGGGCTACAAACAGCTAATTGGCTATGTGGTGCCAGCCAGCTGTTGGGAGAACTGGAGGGAGATGAGTTTTGATCTGTGCCTACAATGAAGTCCCTCTAGAGGGTGCTTGACATCAGGCAATGGAGAGGGAAGTATCCCAGCCAGCTGCATCATCATTTTAGGCTATGTACCCTCCTTCCATCTCTTGTACATTTATGGCTAGATAATGCAGTGCCCAATCCTAGTTTTTTCCAGACAGCATCTCTTCCCTCCTCATCATGAGCCTCCCATCTTCATTTCCTACCTTGGAGTGCTGAAGGTCAAGAGCAGTAGAAACATGGGATGACGGAGATTCTTCTTACAGTGGCTCAAAGGGTTGGAGTGGGATAAGTTTAGTGGGGTTAGTTGAAGAAATTGCAACAAATCCATAATGGGTAGCATGCAGTTTTTGAATCTATTACATCTCACTCCCCCAAATAAAAATAAAAGTTCTATTAATTTTAGACAAACTGACTTTCCCAGAATAATGGAATTTTTGTGACTGATGGAAGTTTCATTATGATGACTTGATTTTACTTAGTATGTTAAACAAAACAGAATTTTAAAGATAAATGAAAATGAAGCAATAGCCTTCATTATTATAAATATTATTTATAATTATATTGCAAATAAATTGATTGTTATTTATGTTTATTTATTATTTTAACATTATTGACATTTGCTTCATAAAGGAAATCTAAATATTGTGGAAACAATGTTAACTAGTGATGAAAATATTTAATCTATATATCACAATAACCAAGAGTTAAAAATATACCATTTAGTGGAGAGTCCAAATACAATGTACTTGTATGGCAAACTTTGAGCCCTAAATGAGATTGGCCATATCTCAAAATACTTTAATAGTAAAGCTAGCAGGTAGTTAGTTTTGGATCTCATGCCCTTTTCCAGCTACAGGTAATATTTTTCTGTCACTTTCCCTAAATCCCAATAAAAAATAAAAGATGAAAATCAATGAATGTTAGTATACATGAGATCTGTGGGCTCCACTTTGGCAAGCCCTATGTTGAATTCTGTCTGTGAGATTGCCACTTAATAAAACAAAGATTCTGAGAAATGGTTTGGATGTGGTCTAGGGTCTAGGGTGTTGCCGTTTAATTCATGGACCACCACTGTCTCTGTGGCAGTATGGCACTGCATAACCACACAAAGAAGAGATCTGGAAGAGATTAGTCTGGTGGGAAATGGTACTGGGATTTGTTAAAAGTGTAATTTGGAAATATGTAGTGGCCCAGTAAGTACAATGCTAACCCACTTTGATTTCTTCCTTCTCCAGCTGTTTTGTACTTGTTTTCTGTAGCATATAATTCACACCTTATTTTATGTTGCTCTATCCTTTAATTATTTACATTGCGCAATTTACTATTTTCTTATAGGAGTCCAGAATGCAGTTTGTACTTTCATCCATAGTCTCATTTGCATGTCTGGACAGATGCCTCTATATAAACACATATTATTGATTCATTCACTGTTTTCTTGGCTTATCTTCTCTCTATAACTACATTTTAAGGGCCCTGCAGGCAGGAATTGACTTTTCTACTTACAGTTTTTATTATCTCCTACAATACTTAGCAATGACCTAGTAGGTAAGTGTTCAATAAATGTTTGAATAACATCAGTAGGAATACTGCCTAATTTAAATATATATATAGCACATAATTATTTTCTCAATTTTTTTCTACCTTGTGGCAATAGTCACATTGTTTTGGTGATATATTGGAGTTTGCTCTTTTTTTTTTTAAATCAAAGAGCAAATGGATACAGATACTTTGGGGACAGAAAGTTTGACCTTCTTAGTGTGTGGAGATGGATAGTATAGGCATTTTTCAGTTTGTATAGGAACTTAATTTTCCTGGTTTCTTATACAGAAAAAATACAGCTTTTGACTTAGACCTTGTTTTTAAAACAAGAAAAAAATGCTTGGGAAAGCTAAAAACTATAGAAATGCACAAGAACTTTGTTATGAGAATAGTCAGTATAGAGTTTGGTATGAGACCCTAAGATTCTTTAATAACTAAAATTTCCAAAAGGGATATATTATGAAGTGATTTTTTTAAACTTATAAAATTGTTTCATGTCATGGATATGAAGATAATTTTCTACCGTGACTCTAAGGTGGCATCATGAATTAAGTAAGAAATTTTATACGATCAAAGAACTATTTAAAGACTTTCCCTAAATTCAAGCTGATAATACTCACTTTATAGTTTATGTAATTCAGTTTTAACTCCTTTATTTTTGCTTTTTCTTTTTTGTTTGATTCATTTCAGCACCTTTTTAGTAAATTTAAAAAAAATGAATCTCTATTAAAAAATAGTTCATTTTCCTAAAAGGAAAATTTGAAGGTTAAAGATCCGAATTTGATTAAATAAAAGTATGGTTATGAATGTTTTAAATGCAAGTGCATTTAATTCCTCTGTTTCTGAAAAAAATGAGTTTCTTTCTCTATGTGTGTTTTTGTATAATCCAGGGATATATATAATACAGAGAGTGAGAGTATGAGAGAGTTCTGATTTAGAGTGGTTAGAATGTTTTTTTTTTTCCTCTTAGAAAAAAAATCACTGATTGAACTCAAAATTGGTGCCAGTCTCTGTGCCCAGCACAGAACTGAGACTGAATTAGAAAGCATTTTGGTTGTAAGCAGAAAGAACCTTTTCCAGATCCAGCTTTGACAAGAAGACCAGAGCACAGTGCGAATAATTTAGATTTCTGTTGCAATGCATGTAGTTCTTTAGCCCTTAGAAGTCTTTGTGGACTTTGGGGTTCTTGGAGAATACTAGCCAGTCAGCTAGCTGATTTTGGCAGATGAGTGTTTGGAGAGCTGTTTCATAGCTGGATAGCTTCTATTGGTGCCAGTAAACTCACTTTTAATATTTCTATCCTTGTGTCTATAACATAATAAGTAGCCATTCAGAACAATGGAAGCCCTAGTTGCATTTTTACCTTTGCTTAGATCAATAACACTTGCTATTTCTCTTTTAAAGTCAATTAGCCTTAATTTCTAGTAAATACCAAATTGACTATTTTTTTTCTAGGAATTTCCACCGTTTCACCTGATTGATCAGTTTATAGGTGAATATTTGCAAATAAACATAGATCTTGACAGAGTTAGGATTTGAATCCAGGTCCCCTGGCAACAAATTCAACATTCTATTAAAACTTTTTTTCTTTTGTTAGCAAGAATATAAACAAACTTGTGAACCAATTGGAATAATTCATCCATCTAAAAGAGCTTGATGTAATAGAAAGAATATGAATTAGGAGTCAGGATACCTGAATTCTAATATGTCCCCGACATTAACTCATAATGTGACTTTGGGCAATTCATTTAACCTTTCCAAAATTTTTTTCCACTTATAAAATGAGGTGGAGTGGGATTCATTAGATAACCTTTAAGATCTCTTTTACCTCTGACATTCTATGATTAAAATTTTTTGAATGCCTACTATGTTTTCTAGGACTGTGTTAGATGCTAGGGAGGAAACCTAAAAGTACCTTGCCTTCAAGGTATGAAGACACATAAAACAACTGGGAAGTAATTAAAAGTTTATATATTTGTGTTGATCTTGGCAGAGAAGGGAGGGTTAATGTGTTGGAGTGGTCAAAGAATACTTCACAGGGAAGGTAAACCTTGAGCCAAAGCTTGAAGGAAGAATGAAGGTGAGTATTCTGGTCTCAGGGAGCAGTAAGAGTTAAAGGTGTGAAGTAGAAATGAATCCAATGGCATGGGGGAGGGATGAAGAGAAAGACACAAATAGACAAGAGTGCTGTAGAGGGTTATACCCCAAGAGGATGGAACAAAGATGGCATGAGCCTTGGACACATTTATAGGGGAAATTTAGCTTCAGGGACATGACTGGGATTTCTGACAGGGTGTAGCAAGGCCAGGCTGTCCAAGACCTACACAGAGGTTCTGGTTC
This sequence comes from Myrmecobius fasciatus, assembly GCA_023553655.1. Classification (NCBI taxonomy): domain Eukaryota; kingdom Metazoa; phylum Chordata; class Mammalia; order Dasyuromorphia; family Myrmecobiidae; genus Myrmecobius; species Myrmecobius fasciatus. Next base: position 548,078 of record JAJPUD010000179.1, read on the forward strand.
TCAGGGGTTGGACATCACTTGGTTTGGATGACCTACACATGAGACTAAACTGGTCTCTATCAGAGTCTTTCCTTGTCTGCCTTAGGGTCCAGTTCCATCAACCAGCCAAACTAGGATCTCATCACTTTTAATCATATCTAACTCTTTGTGACCCCATTTGGGGGTTTTCTTGGCAAAGATGCAAGAGTGGTTTGCCATTTCCTTCTCCAGCTCATTTTACAGATAAGGAAACTGAGGCAAACAGGGTTAAGTGACTTGCCCACTGTCATATAGCTAATAAACATCTGAAGCCAGATTTTAACTCAGAAAAATGAATCTTCCTGATTCCAAACCTAGTGTTCTTGTTTACAAGAGATGAAAGAACAAAGAAGGAAAACTCTTATTCTCATTTCTAGGACATGGAAGAAGAAAAATGAGTCTAAGTCAAAGTCAACAAATAGGCATAAAAAAACCCAGCAGCTGAATATGCAACATCAACAATTTTGAGTTGATGAATAAAGGAGTGGAGCTGTAGACTAAAGGGGATGTCAGCCTACTTGGAATGCTTACCTGTTTAATGACTATCTTATCACTTCTTCTAGAGTTCCATGGATTTCCTGATCAATCACACATAAAGGCTCACTGCTGTTTATTTCTTTCACCTGTTCGTATCAGAAGTATTGTGTTAATTCTGGGATCAAGGTCGCTGGTAGTTTCATACATCAGAGCCCAGCTAGCCTCCCATCCATCGGGACTGCTCTGTGTGATGTTCCACATCTGGAATCTTGGTCATGCATCTGCTTCACTTCAGGCAATGCTTTGCCAGAGAATGCTTTATGAGATTCTTGGGCACATTGGGAGGCAACACGGCTGTAGACCGCCATATGTGCAGGAGATTCACTTGGCCTAGCTTCTCATTCTAGAATGTGTGTGTCTCTCCCCCCACCCCACAATTTGCTCCATGTTTCTGTTTTTAGGAAAGTAGGTAGTTTAGTGGATGGAGTGCTGGGCTTGAAGTCCAGAGCATCTGAATTCCAAATCCTGTCTCAGACATTTGTGAGTTGTATGACTCTTAGGCAAGTCATTTAGCCTCCATTCACCTCAGTTTTCTCATCCATAAAATAGGGTTAATAGTGGTAACTATCTCCCAGGGTTGGCCAGTTAGGCTGAACAATGGATAGAGCCCTGCACCTGGAGTCAGGAAGATTTATCATCCTGTATAACATTCTGGCCTCAGATTCTCCCTAGCTGTGTGATCCTGGGCAAATCACTTAATGCAGTCTGCCTCGGTTTCCTCATCTGGAAAATGACTTAGAAAAGGAAATGGGTAACTACTGCAGTATCTTTGTCAAGAAAGTCACAAATGAGGTTTTCAAATGTTGGACAAGATGGAGGTCACTGAACAACAACAATAAACCCCGGGTTGTTATGAGGATCAAATAATATTTGTAAAGAACTTAACATATTATCTGACACATAGTAAGCTCTGTACAACTGTTAGTTTCTCTGTTTCTATTTGTCTATCTCAAAAATCCTGCCTCAGCCACTTATTAGCTATGGGCAAGTCATTTAACATTTCTCAATTTTTTTCTCCCCATCTGTTAAATGGGTATAATAATTGCATATATCTTATTTGGTTTTCAAGAGGATGATGTGAAATTATATATGTAAATCATAAAATGCTATATAAATGTTGCTGCTGCTACTACCACTATTGTTCTTCCTCCTCCTCTTCTTTCTCCTTCTCCTCCTCCTCCTCCTATTATTGTTGATTTCTTATTTGTAAAAGAAGGTTTTAGGTTACTTTCCACCTTTTTTCCCTGAGTTATGGCGTGGTGGAGTGTGACCATGCTGAATTTAGATTTGGGAAATTTCAATTTGAATCCCTGATCTTTCTTTTTTTCCCTTTCTTTTCATTCTTTCCTTTTCCTTTCCTTTCTTTTCTTTCTTTAAGTGACTTGCCCAGGGTCACATAGCTAGGAAGTATTAAGTGTCTGAGATCAGAATTGAACTCAGGTCTTCCTGACTTCAGGGCTGGTGCTCTATCCACTGCACCATCTAGCTGCCCCTGAATCCTTGTTCTGATATGAACTGTATGCCTATTTTTGATTATAACATTTTTTTTATCTTTCTGAGCTTTAGTTTCCTCACCTATAAAATATGATTAATCAATTTTATACCATTCCCTGACATGGTTATTGAAAATTAAGAGCTATATAAAGTTGTTTTTTATTATTGTCTCATAAGAATGCTATAAAGCTGAATAAAATAATTCAGCATACATGTATGTTAAGCTTTAAGAGTATATGATGTGGGGCAGCTAGGTGGCACAGTGGATAGAGCACCAGCTCTGAAGTCAGGAGGACCTGAGTTCAAATATAGCCTCAGACACTAACATTCCCTAGTTGTGTGACCCTGGGCAAGTCACTTAATCCCAATTGCCTCAGGAAAAAAAAAGAGTATATGAAATACAATAGGTGCAGACTCAGTGAAATTGAGACCTGTTGAGGACTTTGGCTTAAAAAGGCCATGGTCTCCCATTTCATCCAGGGCCATCTCCGTACATCTTGATCTGAATCTGGCCAATGGATCCTGATGACTCTGGAGGGGAAAGTGAAGCAGGTGATCTTGCACAACCCCCCCTCCCTTAAATCCAATTCACTTGCATGTTATGGTGTCACCTCCCTGATGTCATGGTTCTCTTAGAGAACTAAAGACAAACAACTAATGTGCAAAAAATATCAATTTATTTTAAAAATCAGGAAAGAATGGTTATTTGTTTCATAGTTGTATTCACTACATGGTTCCTTTAAAGAGCAAGTTGCTACCATACATTTATACTTCTCTAATATCCTTACAATTGGGAATACTTTGGTTATATAGAGTGCAGTACACTTTGATAGAAGAGACTCTCAGTTTTCCCCATTCAAAACCTGCTTCTCTTGTTCACTACCTGTAAGTCGCTTGACCTTCCCAGTTCATTTTCCTCAACTGTAAAATGAAGTAAAAAAGACAATCTGAGATTTCTTCAGGCTCTACATCCCTGACCCTGTTTGTGGCTTCTTGGGGAGAGGAAGTATTGTATATCTTTTGCTGTCCCATGAAAGTTCCACTCCTTTCCACTTCCTTATGATATGAGGATCTACAGGACAACCAATGCATATAAACTAATTTTTTTTAAATGTCAGCCCAGAAAAGTCAGGTTCTCACTTAAATTTGTTTTTAAGTCCCTTTCTGTAGAACGGGAACCCCAAGAGAGCAACAGTAATTATCCAGATGACCCGTGGAGAATTACAGAAGAACAGCGAGAGTACTACATCAATCAATTCAAATCCCTTCAACCTGACCTGAGTTCCTTCATTTCAGGTAATGGTTCTTCTGGAGAAAAGTCGAGGAGGTCCCTTTTGTACTTCCTTGTTCTAATAGAAATGCAAAGTAAACTCATTAAGGCTTCCTGAAGCAAGTCCAAAGGAGAGCTTGTTATTTGTTTTGTTGTTGTGACCTTTTCCCTAGTGTGACAATTATTTTACTATTATAAAAGATGTGGAAAACCTGCAGAAATCATACCCAACTGGACAACTCCAATTTCACTTTCAAAAGAATTAAGTGGAAGCTGGAGGGGACTTGTCTCCTACACTAAGTACTGATTGAAATCAGCTCTGATGTCAGCAATCATTATTTCTAAAAGATGTTTAATTGCGTAAGAGTAGCAACAATAGTAATAGTAATTATAGCTTATGCTTTACATTTCCCCAAACTCTTGACATCTGCTGTCTTTTTTTTTTAAATAAAGGTCTTTCCCTCCCCTCCACGCCCCCCAAATTGTAATGCATAAACAGTTGTTGCTATTATTTTTGAGGAAAAGAGTGTTCATTGAGTCTACTCAAGCTACATTCCATCAGTGTAGTTTGGATCAATTTCACGTTCTTCATGTTTTTTTTTTTGTTCAAATAAAATTTTTTTTCAATTAATAAGCATTTATTTTCTTTCTCCTTTCCCACCGAGGGGAAAACTCAAAACCTTGTCACAAATATGCATAGTCAAGCAAAACAAATTTCTATGTTGGCCATGCTGAAAAATGTCTATAATCCTTTAATCTTCTTAAGAAAAAATGGGGGAGGGATAGATACAAAAAAGGGTCATGAAAAGGCCAGTAAGATATAAACTTTAAACTTTGTGCTTTTCTGAATTTATTTTAGGACTGTGTCATCCTATTGACTATCACTTTGACACTTTGAGGTAAAAAATGGGTGCTGTGTACTCACCTATTGGTTTAAGATTTCGTTTGGTCAATTTCTTTTTGAAGGTCAAACTCATGTTGAAGGAAATACTTTTATTTCCCTCTGCAAGGACCAGGACTAATATCATTCTACACCTCTCATTGCCTGATGGACTCTGGTACCTAAAGCTTAATATATCAGTGACTGATATTTCACCTTTAAATCTACCTGTCCCCCATTCCTCCAATTTAATCATTTTCCTTAATGGTATGACCACTTTCCTCTTTGCTCATATTCAGTTATCACTGAACTTTCCCTCTTTTATTTTCTCCAATATCCAATTAATCCCCAAGTCCTGTGGACTGAAGTAGGGAAGTACAGAGTGCTGCATTTGTAAAGGGTGGTAATTAGCTTGAATTAATTATGTCTTGTTTAGAAGTGACCAGATCCTTAAATATTCTTTAAGCCTACTTTCCAGCCTTGAAATGCAAATACTTGTGTAAATTGGAGAGGCTTCCTGGCTTAATGGCTGCAGAACTTGTCTTGCTTGGAGTCAGGAAGATGTGGATTTGAATGCTGTTTAACTCCCTATGGCCTAATCAAATTATGGACTAAACATAGATGAGTTACCTTTCTGCACAGATTCCTACATGGAAAGTTTCCTATAGATTTGAAATTAAATGCCCAGACCCTCCCTTTGTCAAAAACAAAACAAAATGAAAAAAACCCAACAAAACCAAAAAGAAAAAAAAAAAAAAAGGGATATCAGTTTCCTTACCCACTCCCCCCCTCCCGTCCATGTATTCTCTCCCCATTCTCTTTCTCCTCCTCCACTTTTTCGTCATTCCATCTCCTGCCATGACTTCATTTAATCCATTTTAGAGTTGACAAGAGTTCCCCCCCCAATCCTGACCTTTCTCTTGAATTCTAATTCTACACCTCTCACTGCCTGGTGGACATCCTTCCTTGAATGTTCCCATTGGCACTTAAAGCTGAATCAGTGACTGATATTTTACCTTAAATCTGCCTGTCCCCTATTCCCCCCAATTTAATCAATTTTCTTAATGGCATTGCCATTTTCCTCCCTGTTCATATTCAGAGTTATCATTGAACTTTTCCTCTTCATTTTCTCCAATATTCAATTAGTCCCCAAGCCCTATTGATTTTTCTGCTATAATTTCTCTTGCATCTCTCTTTTCCTTTTCTTCCCATTGCTGCCACTATTTTTAGTTTTAGGCCTTTTGGCATTTTTCTTGGACCTTTAGAATTGCTGTCTGACTAGTTTTTTTGCTTCCTTTTTCTGTGCAATCCATTACACATACCACTGCTGGTTTATAGTTTATATAGTTTATAAGACATGCTAACAAATAAATGCAAATTAGGATATAAATATAAAGCCAAGGTATAGAGGGCTGTGAGAATATTTATGATACTTAATGCAGGCAGGAAGCATGAAAATGTATTTAGATTTTCAACTAATGTGCATATGGCTTCCTCCCTGCCACCCATACTCAGTCTGGCCCTGGTTTTTGTGGCTATAAGCCAGCATTGGCTCAATCACCCTGGGGGAGAATGTGTCTGGAATCCAAGTGTGCCTCTTAGCAGGAGAGACAAAAGATAAGAAACTAAGGAGAGCTAGTGAAGAGAAAGAGAAAGACAATGGAATAGGGGAGAGTGCCTTATAATTATTAAGTAATTATTTTCTTATATAACTCAAATTGGCTTATAAAGAATTTAAGAAAATTCCAAAGAAATAGTTCCAAAACTATTTTGAGAAAGGTGACTACTTAGAAGGAAAACACTAATATGAAAATATAGATTCCATGCACTTTATCTAGTAGGTCCATTTAAAAAAATTACATCGAGAAAGTACTGCTGCCATGACAGTGGCAATCCATCATATGAAGAACCAGCATGTGACAGTAGAAATCAGGAAGACTTGGGTATAAATTCCATCTCTTGGCACTTAATAGTTTTGTAATATAGGCAGTATAGTTGTGTGAATAGAGACATGGTGCCTCTGAGGCTGTTTCCTCACCAGTGAAATGGGGATAACTACAGAATTTTGTTCTTAAGTTCAGATGAGAAGCAAAAATTAAAAACTTTAAATCATGATTTAAGTGGCAGTTATAATAAAGTTTTTAAGCTCAGATGAGAAGTAAAAATTAAAGACTTTAAAGCATGATTTAAATGGAAGTTATAATAACGTTTTTAAGCTCAGGTGAGAAGTAAGAATTAAAAACTTTAAAGCAACTCTTGTGGCTGAAATAGATTTGATTTTGTGGATTCACCCGTAATCAATCCTGTTTGGTTTTAAATTTGACTAGTATCTAAGCTGAAGATTTGAAGGTTTTTTGGCACTGTGGGAGAGGGATCAGAAAATTGATCATTTAAAGTGAATAAGGTTTGGTTCATGTATTTTAAAGTCAAGAATAACTTCTATAATATTGGAGTACAAGGAGGAGAAGGGGAAAGGGAATAATGTCAGGTGCACTATATGCTAGACAATGTGCTAAGGGCTTTACAAAAGTTATCTCATTTGATCTTCCCAATAACCCTTTGAGGTAGATACAATCTTTATCACCATTTTTACAATTGAGGAAACTGAGACAAAAAGCTTAAATGATTTGCTCAGAGCCATCTAGAGTAAAAGATGAAGTTTCTCATGTCAGTTCAGGAAAATAAAAGGATGACTTTTTGATTTCTAACACAAGAATTATTAATTTGTTCTTTAAGTAATCTTTGCTCACTTTAGAGATATTTGCAAATATTTAAAAAAAAGTAAAAAATAATTCTTTGGGGAGGTTGCTCAAAAAGCTATCAAATGAACCTGTGTCCTCAGAGGTCTCTTCAAAGGAGGCTGGCCAAACATACCCAAAGAGATCTTTTTTTGGTGTCACTTTTTACCTTTGGAAGTATTATATTATCCATAAAGTAAGAATTTTAGAGAAGTCAGGCAAGAAGGAGATTGATCCGGTAGATCAATACTTTATAATATAAAAGTCTTGAATAGTCATTATTTTTTTCCTTTTAAATATATGCACTTTAGAAAACTTTGTATTTTATACATTAATAAATAGTTGAATGTGGTGTTTGGGGTCATGATAATTAAAAGTTAGAAAGTCTGTGGTAAAGACCATGACTTTGGGGGATTGACCAGGAGAGGAATCAGGTTTATCACATAATTTTGAATTATTTTAAAATATAAATTTGAATATAAATAAATATATAATGCTTAATTACATGGGTGTGTATGTTTACATACATATATATGTACATATGCTTTTTGGAGGATTTAATTTAGTACAATGGCACTCAAGTACTAGGTATAGGACATTTTTACACTATTAAGATTTATTGAGGATCCAGGAGAGCTTTTATTTATGTGAGTTATATCTATATAATATCAAAGGGGTCCATGATATAAACAAGATGAAGATCCAGCATATTCAGACATCTGGGCATATTCTTTAACCTTAGGAAGTCTTTTATCTACCTAATAATTTTATTTTAACTGGTTAAAGTATGAAAAAGGCATATTTCACCTCTGATCATGGGAGTGCTTGTTGAAATTAACATGGGAAGTACCATGCAAATTGATGAAAATGAACATTAATGCTGTTATCAGACATAATCAAATTATTATTTAAAGAGTGTGACTTTCTATAGGTTCTTTGGCAAAGAACTTTTTCACCAAATCCAAGTTGACCATTCCAGAGCTTTCATATATATGGTAAGTAAAACTGAACCATTAGTCCTTTAAGCTGCTTAATCAGTTCTCTTCAAATGCAGTTATTTTAACATGTTTTCTTAATACACTGAAAAGCTACTATTTTAAAGGAACTTTAAAATTTTATTAAAATACTTAATTTTAAAAATAACTTCAAAAAATTGTTCTCATCAAGATTGTACTTATTAGCTGTAAGAGAGCTGACAAGTCCCTTAATCTCTGTCTCAGTTTCCTCATCTGTAAAATGAGATTGACTTCTCAGGTCTAGCTTTACATCTGTGATTTTGTGATTAAAATTTCCGTAATAAGCACTAGAGGTTGTATCAGAAATTCTGTCTGGTTTATTACTTTCCAAGTATTTGACCTTTCTGATGAGTTAACTAAAGAACTAATTAAATTCATATGCATATATGAATCTGATAATGATGACAATGATGAAGCTACTGACTGACAGGCTAATGGGTAAGTCAAGTAATGACTTGCAGTGATAAAGTTTAATTTAAAATATTTTAGTTGTATCTGAACTCTGCATATTTGACTTGTGTTTTGTTAGATAAGCCGTAATTAATACCTAATGTTTAATAAGTACAGCTGAGGAATTCATCAGCATTTTACTAACAAGCCAGATGATTTTACTTTTGATGAGCTTGTTTCAAGAATGGTGCAGATGGCCCAATTTGCATTTATGAGAACCATTTGGTACTTCTGTAAACTTCACTGCATTGTGTGGGCCAGTATCTTACTTCAGCTGGGGAAGAGTACCAAAAAAGATTGTAAATGTAAAACAAAATGCTAATTAAATGCATGTAAAGCATTTTTTTCAATGTTGAAAGGTTTGTTTTTTGTTTTGTTTTAATTATTGGGTCAAACTGCTTATCATCTTTGTGAGTACATCTGTTTGATGACCATGGATGATGTTATCAATGAAATTTGTCCCTGCCAATGTCTCTCATGTTCTGAAACTATATTTATATTCAGTCTACTTTAATACTAAAGCCTGAGAAGAACTATAGAGCCTCTCTTTTCCTTGTTTTAGTCAAATACAGCAGAGACTATAGTCAGTCAATAAACAGTGCTGGGCACTGTACTATCATCTTGTATTAGATGGTTTTGTATTATACTATTATATTTAATGTCAAATGTATTATAGTGTTATATATATAATATCCATATTATGCTGTTATATATATTATAGTATTATTTTCATATACTATTATCTATATTTTACTATAGATGTGCTATTATATACATATCCTATTATTGGTATTATATGCATGTACTATAATAGTACATGCATATACTAATAGCTGTATTATACTATACTATACTATTATATGTATATAACGTATTATAAAGGTGATATGTTTGACTTTTTATTGAGTAGTTTCAATGGAATATAGGAGAAAAGTCACTGCATCTTTGGATACATGACATATCAGATCTATCCCTTGATAAACATATGGTTCCACTAAATATGATGTATCAGATACAAGTAATATAAAGTTTACTTTAGATTTTCCTTAAATAGGATCTCCTTTTTTCAGTACTATAAGAATACATATTATCTTCCTTTTATACTTGCCCTGACATCTTCCCGCACATCTAAAAAGCTGTTTGAGATGGGAATGGGAATGATGAGGGGAAGTGTTGAGTCATGAAGGTGTTAGTACTCTGACAAGTAAGTTTCCTTTGTTGTGACTATACAAGACCCTGAATGTCCAGAAATCAACTTTCACTGTGAAACAATAGTTGAAGACTCTTTTTTTTATTAATACTTTTTATTTGCAAAACATATGTATGGGTAATTCTTCAACATTAACCCTTACAAAGCTTTCTGTTACAAATTTTTCCCCCCTACTCCCCACCCCTTCCCTAGATGGCAGGAAATCCACTACATGTTAATTATGTTAAAATACTTGACAGATCGAATGTATGTATACATATTTCCACACTTATCATTGTTGTGCAAGAAAGATCATATCTATAAGAAAGAAAAATCAGAGAGAGGAAACAATGCAAGCAAACATCAATCGAGAGCATAAAAATGCTATGTTGTGGTCCACATTTCACATCCCTCTCTCTGGGTGTATATGGCTTTCTTCAGTGAACAATTGGAAGTGTTTTGAAACATTTCATTGTTGAAGAGAGCCATGTCCATCAGAATTGATCATCATATAGTCTTGTTGCCGTGTATAATGATCTCCAGGTTCTGCTCACTTCACTCAGCATCAGTTCATGCAAGTCTCTCCAGGCCTCTCTGAAATCTTCCTGGTGGTCGTTTCTTACAGAACAATAATATTCCATAACATTCATATACCATAATTTATTCAGCCACTCTTCAATTGATGGACAACCATTCAGTTTCCAGTTTCTAGCCACTACAAAAAGGGCTGCCACAAACATTCTTGCACATGTGGGGCCCTTTCCTTCCTTTATGATTTCTTTTTTTTTTTTTTTTTGCTGAGGCAATTGGGGTTAAGTGACTTGCCCAAGGTCACACAGCTAGGGAATGTTAAATGTCTGAGCCCAGATTTGCACATTTGAAGACAAACTAACTCTCTCAAGATAGCCCTGATCTTTTAAGATAATGTTAACATACATTCAAGAAATATTTAAGTGCAAAATCCTTTCACAACAGGAAATTCTCAAATGAGGGATAAAAAACTCCTCAACAATTTAATAGCCCTAGGGTCTTGGCCAGACAAGTATTTCTAATATGTTTAAAAATAAGAAAGGAGATGTGGTAATATATTGTAATACTACCCATACTTACTACATAACCACAACACTAACTTGACATTTCCCTACCTGATTGTTCTAAGCCTTCCCTCTAACTCATTTAAATAATTGCCATTACCTTACCTGCTAATCATTTTACTGTAGCAAAGCACAGTACCTGGAACATAGTAGGCACTTAATAAATGATTGTTGATTCATTTATTAATAGGAGGGAGTGATTAAAATCAGAGCTAGAAAAGACTGGAAAACTTGTCTTTCAATCAGTTCAAAACTGTTGGTCCATTTGTCTCTTTCTAGTCTAGGCTTAAGTCTTCCTAAGGATGGATTTGGCTTGTATCTTGTTATATTTATGTAATTTCTTTAAAAGGCATAGGGCATAATGAGAGATCAGGTAAGATTTTTATTATTTTTTTTTGGAGGCAATGGGGGTCACACAGCTAGTAAACATAAAAGACCAGATTTGAACTCAGGTACTCATGACTCCATTGCTCTAGCTACTGCATCACCTAATTGCCCAGATGGAATGTGTATTTTAAATGCTAAATCTTAAATTTGGGTTTATCAGTGTGGGTGCATTGATGATTTCAACCCCTCTACACTAAAACATGGTCCCCAAGAGTTGTTTGATTCATTTGCAAATTTAGAATAACAGAATTTTCTAGGGCCTTTGTGGGTTTGCTAATTAGTGTCTGTTAGATATAAATTATTATGTAAATACAAACTGTTATATTCCCATAGTTTTTTTTTAATTTAAAAAATATTAAAAATAATTCCCTTCCCCCCCAGATATAAAATGTGAATATTTTCAGCTAGAGCCTTTTGGGGATTGTCTGACAGCAGCTAAAGAAGTTTGGAATCTGGTTGTAGGTGTAATGGGCTGAAGGTTCCCTTTTGGATCCTGGATGTCAGGTTGTCATTTATGTTGGCTTCAGGGAGCTCAGCGATGTGGACTGTGACGGAGCCCTGACACTGCCTGAATTCTGTGCTGCCTTTCACCTCATTGTAGCCAGGAAGAACGGCTACCCACTGCCCGAATCTCTGCCCCAAACCCTGCAGCCCGACTACCTACAAACTGGTAAGGCTTGATTGGAAATCTTTGAGTTTCCAATTGGATTTTTTGGAAGTTGGTGATCCATTTCTTCAAATCAGTAAACTTTGTGCTGTTCATATGCATAATCTTTTAAAATGTACTTTTTTTCTCTTCCTTTAAAAATATAACAGAATTACAAAAATGATCAGGATTCCTAGGTTGAGTGGTTTAGAGGGATCTGAAGGACTTGTTCCTTATTTTGCTGTAAGCTGTTTGCTATTCTGTTCTCAAAAGCCCATGATGCTCTCTTGGTTTCTCCTTTGGAGATTCCCTGGGGTTCCTTAAGTTTCTCCTTTATTCTAAATCTTGCTTTCTAACTTCTTTTGGATGTGTGTGTGTGTGTGTGTGTGTGTGTGTGTGTGTGTGTGTGGTGTGAAAAAAGTCTAGATCAACCAGAAATTGAACTCATTAAGGATTAGATAGCATAGAATCAGGGGACTTCAGTGGTGTCAAATTAAAGTAGAAATGGATCTCTGTGAGCAGCTATTGATTTAGCTGCAAATTAACATTCTTTCAAGGATATTGTACTTTTATTTTAATAAATATTTCCTAATTTTATATCTATGTACATATATGTATACATATATACATGTATGTATGTGTATATATATATATATATTTGCTTAGGCTATTGAGGTTAAGTGACTTGCCCAGGGCCACACAGCTAGGAATTGTTAAGCATTTGAGGGCAGATTTGAACTCAGGTCCTCTTGACTTCAGGGCTGGTGTTCTTTCCATTGTACCATCCAACTGCACCTTCCTAATTATATTTTAATCTGGTTCTGATTCAGTTGGAAGGGTGATGCTATTGCTGTGAGTTTGACATTTCCAGTATAGGTTAACACATTCATTTTATAGAGTAGGGCACTGAGGTCCCTGGCCGCTAGGTGGAGCATCTTCATGAAGTTAAAACTAGTCCACTGACACTGAGCAAGTCATTTAACCCTGTTTGCCTCAGTTTCCTTATCCGAAAAATGAGCTGGAGAAGGAAATGGCAAACTACTCCAGTATTTTTGCCAAGAAAATCCCAAATGAGGTCATAAAGAGTTGGACATGACTAATCAATTAAACAACATATAGAGCTTATTATGTGCCAGATACTATATTAAGTGCTTTACAATTATTATCCCATTTGACATTCACAACAATCCAGAAAAGTGAGTGCTATTATTATCATCCCCATTTTACAGATGAGGAAGTTGAGGTAAACAAAAAGTTAAATTATTTGCTTATGGGTCACATAGCTAGAAAGTATCTGAGGTTGAATTTAAACTCAGGTCTTCCTGACTCCAGACATTGTGCTGTATTCACTGTACAACCTAGCATCAGGGAATTAAATGACCAGTAATATTTTCAATTCATCAGATTCTGATCATGTAGCGATAATCTGAGTTCCTTGAAAGCAAGAGCTATTTCTACCTTTCTTTGTATCCCAAATAAACAGTGTCTGGTAAACAGAAGTGCTTAATAAGTGCCCTTTGCTTGGTTAAATGTGATATAGAAGAAAGTGGACTTGGGTTCAAATACCATTTCTGCTGTATTGCTTGTGAGATTGTGGGCTGATCACTTCCTCTCTGATGGCCTCAGTTGACTCACAGCATCTGTTGTAGTTGGTAAATTGGGAACACATTGGAATTGGGAAATGTTGGTTCATATTTTTCCTCTGACCCTATCATCAATGTGACCTTGAGTAAATCAATCTTTTTGAGATTTTATTTCCTCATCTATAAAATGGAGGAATTAGACTGGATGGTCTCATCCTATGAATTTGTGATTTCCACTTCCCTTTCCTAAGTTTATTATGGCCTAGGTCCCTAAAATATTTTCCTTCTGGGAGAAATTCTACCTGTTCCTAAAAACTTTGAAACATTTTAAGGAAAGGTTACAATAGCTAAGTCTGTGTTTTTAGGACAGGCGGGAAATTTGCAAATAACTAAAATGTAAAATGTAATTCTTAAATCACTAAAAAGTACTATCTGCAGTATTGTACTATTGAGTTAAAGCTAAAAAAAATTAGAATAGAAATGCATTTGTAGTCGGTTTTATCTATAATTTGGGCTTTTAAAATTTCCTTTTCAAAAATTTCCTTGGCTTTCCTCCTGAATAGGTACTCCTGCCCTAATTTCTTTGTGTCTTATCTCTCTCTGCTTATTGTAGCAATGCTCCTTCTTTGGAATATATAATTTATTTTTTTCCCTCTCAGTCATTTATGAGAAATGCATATCTGACACAGTTTATTCAGCCATACATACCCTCTAACAGGCATTCTCTTCTTCATACTTGTACTTTGGCTTTGAGCTGTTGAAAATGTGCATTATAATGGACAGATACATATGTAGGAAGAAACCTAAAAAACAAGACAAACTCTGCTCCATGAAGATTTCTGTGGCTGAGGCTTCCAGGAGTAACCCTGGGATTGTAACAAAGATTATAACACGATTATAAAATGAGGACAGAGACAATCAGTAGCTCCTCACTCAATAAGCACTCATTAAGCCCTTTATCTTCCTTGCATTGTTGTGTGCACAGGATACACTATTCCTGCCCTCAAGAAGCTTACTTTCTAGTAGAAGGAAAAACATATAAATAACTATACAAGATACATACAGAGTAGATGGAAAATATAAATGAATATAAATAATATCTCAAGAAAAGGTCTCTGAGTTTACCTTATAGTATATATGTGGGATCAACTGGTGACACAGTAGATAGAACACTGGGTCTGGAGTCAGAAAGACCCAAGTTAAAATGCAGCCTCAGACACTTATTAGCTATGTGATCCTGGGCAAGACATTTAACCCTTATTTGCTTCAGTTCCTCATCTATTAAAAAATCTATAAAATATAGTTTTCATTTATATAAAAAACCAACACTGGAGCAGGAAATGGCAAATCAGTCTTTGCCAAAAACCAAAAAACCCCATAAAAAGTTCAAGGGACAAAATCCATGGGGGTCAGAATTGGACATGACTGAACAACTAAATTACAAGTATTTATATGTATTTATATAAATATATAAAAATAAATATAAACACAAACATATAAATATAAATAAATACATAAATCAATCAATCAATCTATCTATCTATCACTCCATCACTCCCCTAACATTCAAGCCTATAAATTGGCAAGGGATTGGTTAAGGTACAAAATTGCCTGGCTTTGATCATGTGAAAAGGCAGGCACCTTGTGGAGCTGAGAAGTCTCCAAATACTGCCGACTCCACAGACTTAGACACAGCATAAGTTTTCCCAGGAAGCCTCATAAACACCTGGGACAAACTCAAACCTGAGAATCCTTGTACTGTAGAAACTGACACCCCTGAACTACTTTCTTAGCCTCTTTCTTGAGAATGGAGTCACTCTAAACTGAATGAGTCTATCTATTCCCACTGAAAATTGTAAATGGGTGGATTACTACGGCTGCCAGGTACTTTAGTGCAGGGTTTCTTAAACTGTTTCCATTTGAGACTCTTTTTTGCCCAATAAATTTTTGTGTGATTCCTGGTATATAGGTATATAAAATAGGTACACAAATCATACATTTACTGATAATAAATCATAATTCAATGTCCTACACATTCAGTTATAAGATTCCATAAGAGGTCATAAATCACCTGTTTAAGAATATGGGGCTTAGTGGATAGAACACTGGTCCTGGAGTCAGAAAGGCTGGATGACCTTGGGCAAGTAACTTCTGTTTGCCTCAATTTTTTCATCTGTAGAATGGGAATAATAATAGCACCTAATTCTCATGGTTGTTAGGATCAAATGGGATAATAATGCAAAGTACTTATCACAATGCCTGGCATGTTATGTTATATTACATATTATTATTATTATGGCAATTCTTATTCAGAGGCAGTCAAGAAATATGAAAAAATACTTTCCATCCTTCAGAAAAATGCAGCTTCTTTCCCCATCTGAGGCTGAAATATTGATTTAAAGGGGGAGAGAGACTATTCTAGATAAAAATCACAGCCATCTTTCCAAAAACAAACAAAAAAACCCCACCAGAACTTTTTATCTTATTTTTACAAATAAAGTAGCCTTTCCTCTCACATTCCCACCCAACCCCCATTTTAGCCATATTTTCTTGCTTTTAAGGATAACACTTATTTATCAAGTACTTAGTACAGTGCCTGAGGCCAGCTTTAAACTTCCTTATTATTATAGGCTTAGTATTCTATCCACTTTACCACCTATAATAGTTAACTTTAAAATATTATCCACTCTGTACAAGGCATTGTGATAAGCATTACAAAAATTATTTTGTTTGATTCTAGCCCAGGATTTAGGTGCTATTATTATTTACATTTTACAGATGAGGGATATTTTATATCCCTAGTCCTAGCACAGTATGCTCACTACATAGTAGGTGCTGAAAAAAATGCTTGTTGATTGTTGATTGAATCTTCATCATGATGAAGATAAGATTTTTCATTTAATAATTTCATGATGTTTCAAAAAATGCTAATGAGATTTAAAAAATATTTTGGCTGAATTGTGCTGAAACAGCGTGTTAGCAAAAGCAGTGTGGTCTCTTTTAATTTCTTGATATGGCATGGCTACTGTGAATAGCTTATTCTTTAATAAAGGGGCTTCTGTAAGGAAGAACCTCCAAGGAAGCAGCCTCCCTTGACTAATGAAACAGTCTTTTGGAACAATGGTCCTTGTCTCTTTTTAGCCTTTTATGGAAACTGTCAGCAGGAATTTTACATAAACATTGAAGAATTCATTACCTACCCTTCAATTAAGCAAAAATTGCATGGCTTTCTAGGATAGGCAGGATTAATTGCAAATAATAATTATGGTGCTACCAGCAAACATTTAAGACTTCCTAAAATCCTTCTAAATTTCAATGACAGCAAATTTAGGAGATGAGAAAAAGAAGACGTTGAATTTAGGAAAAGCAAACTTCAAGGATGGGACATAATTTTTTAAAATGCATTTTTATTTTGTAAATAAAAGTAAATACATCTGAAAGAATATTAGAATGCTCTTCATCCTTCAGACAGATGAAGCTTTTTTCCCCATCCAGGACTGAAAAGTTAACTTAAAGTGGGGAGAGAAACAATATAAATATAATCACAGCCACTTTTAAAAAACAAAGCAAAACAAACCCCCAAACCAAAAAAAAAAAAAAAAAACCCAAAACCTCTGACTTTAGTCACTTTGTGTGTTTCAAAGAAAAAACCCAGTCTACCTTAGATTAATTCTGCTATTTTGGCCTGACTGAAAAGAGTGTTCATAGTCCCAGTTACTGACATTTCAACAGATTCACATTTTTATTTTCCTTGGAGCTTCATAATCTAGTTTCAACATTTTAAAATTGATCTACATCCAATTTTTCTTTAGATTTCATCCAGCTCTTGACAGGTTTGAGAGAAAATATACCTCTGGCTTGATGCTGCAATGAGTTCAAAACTTCACAGGTTTCTTTCTAGTGAAATGGAAAATACTGAATTTAGCTTTAATTTAAGTAGCTGAAAAGAAAATATTTTTCTCCTTCTTAAAAGCTGAGGAACTAGAATGGCAGGTGGGACTATTTTTCAGTTTAACTATGAGACTTTAGAAATTTTAACATGAGTGGATTACATTGTAGGCTTTTTAGTATAGGCTTAGCAAATGTTTGGTTTGTTCACAATGAGATTCTTGTCTTTGTTTAATTCCTAGGAACAGATGATCTAATTTATGATAGAACACTGGGTGATGGTGCTTGAAAGAACTCCTATATTGGCCTGGAAACTACTTGTATTGTATGTTCTAAGTGAATTGAAAGGTATACTGGAAGAGGCAAAATGATATCAGAGAAATTGTATTAGGCAACATAATGATTTTGATCTTTAAAATTCCAGTTGTGATTAGAAATATCACCATTTCCTGAGCTTCCTGGGCTTTTCTTGCAAAATTCAGATTTTTATTTATAGAAAGGAATATACCTAGTGCCAAAGTATGAAAGTTACAAAGAAACCATGAGACCAGACTTTGCCTTAATATAAAGAACTTCTTAAAAAGTTCTTCAGATATGGAATTGGATGCCTTGATATGTAGACAGTTCCCCTATTATTGTAGGAATTGAAGAAGGTATTGCATCATCAATTGTCAGTATTATCAAACATAAGAGTCATATGAGGTTTGAGGAGGGGATGAACTTTATTTCTAAAGCCCATTCTCTTTCAGTGAATCAGTATTTTTGGGCAGAATATTATCATTCTGATGGAAATTCATGTACTTGGGAAGAAATTAGTAGAAAGAATTAAAATTTAATACATTATTGTACCTTGTTAAAACATTTTCTTTCAAAGAGGACACTATATTCATTTTACTATTTCACAGTAACTTAAATACTTATCAAATTGTGAGTCAGCTATTTCTTTCTGGAATAATGACAAATTTTCTAGTTATTGAGACAATTCTTCCCATACTCCTTTATGATGGAGTGCTCTAACACATATATTAACCCTTTGGGATAGATTATATGAGAATTATTCTCTCTTTTTTGTATAGAGATTAAGTGATTTTAGCTCTTGAATCCAAGAAATGATAGGGGCTGTTTAATATCTATTTTAAAAACTCATGTTCACAATCCCCCAACTTTAACAGTAGCAATAACTACTATTTATTGGGATGGTGTGTGTGTGTGTGTGTGTGTGTGTGCACATGCGCACGAGCAATAGTTTCAAAATGCTGTTTAAATTACAAGTAATATGGGTTCTTATTCCTTATTATCTACTCTGAAAGGGTGAGCATTTCATCAATATCTTTGAAACATCTGTGCATTATTAAGTCTCTTGGCTGTAAAATCCAGGCTGAGGGAAAAAATACTTGAATAATGCAATTTCTTACTTTTAGTAAGATAGCAAATATGAACCATTGTGATATTCAGCAGTTCTGCAACGTTTCAAAAAATATGTAAACACCCTAAATTTACCTCATCTTTGATACAGTGTTATTATTGGCTGCTGTGGCAAGCAAAAGAGAATTAACTTTTTTTTTTTTTTTTAAAGCATTCAATTCACAAGGGAGAAACAGTGCAAAACAATGGTCAATGTGTATGTCATTGTAGTTCCCTTTTGTCTCCCTCTAGCTTTTCTTAAGCCCAAACGGGATTGTGCATTATTTGATTCTTATTCTGAGTCAATGCCTGTAAACCAACAGCCACGAGACTTGAATCGAATTGAGGTAAGAAAAGTTGTATTTCTATTAACTAAATAGAGATATGTGTAGAATGTGAATCTGTAGGCTTTGACAGCAATGCTAAAAAATAAATTTATATCACTCATAAACTAGTTATTTACTTACTTTAGGAGCTAAATGTGCAAAAATACACTTCAAGATCATTTGTTATAATTTTTTTCCAAGCATTTTGAAATACCTTTAGATATATAAAAAGACAAAGATGAAGTCTTCTAGTCTGATTCCTCTCATTTTTGCAATATTCTCCTCTTCCTCTCTTTGCAATCTAAACTGTTATATTATGGCCCTACTTTTTAGGTTGAGCTTAGGGGTTTAGCATTTACAAAGTACTGTATTAAGGAGTCTAGCTTCTGAGAAGAGGTTAGAGCTGAGGGCTCTACTTGCAAGCATTAATTCATAGTAAATGAGTTTGGGATCCAAAAGTACATTTGGAGCCATTGTATCCTTGTGGGTTTTTAACCCTCAAATCAGTCAAAATGAATATTGGATGATTCCCTACAATAAGACCAGAAAATTATCCTTGATTTTATGTTTCTAAGGAGAGATTTCCAAGCTGCTCTTCCTTACAATCCCTTTTCCCCCCCTATCTTTCTGCCAGCTCCCAGGTCATTAGGAAATGAACAGTTCTTCCATTGAGCTAAGCCAATTCCTGTTAAGGCCATTGTAGCTGTGACAAAAGATAAATGAAAGATATTTGGAACATATGCTTCGAATATTTTTTGTTCACATGAGATCCTTTTGCATATATATTCTAGAGAGGTGTTTGAGATGTGAAGAAAATGATTGGATCATGCTTAAGTCTTCCTTTTTGGTCACATTTAAACTTTACAGAGTGTTTTCTTCTTAATAGTCCTATGAGATAGGTTGTACAAGAATTATTATCTCTTTTGTAGATGAAGAAGCTGAGTGAGTCTCAGAGGTTAAGTGGTTTGCCCAAGGTGATGCAATAAATAATAATCAGAGCTGAGATTTGACTTTTTTTATTCCAACACTGTAATTTTTTCTTCATATTATTCAGGATAAGGCTTCTCCATTAATTCAGTTCAATTCAACACACATTTATTAAGTGACAGTCACTGACTTGGGGAATTTAATAGAGAATAAAAACATGTATACCATAAGGAAGAATTTTTATAAGGTAAAAAAGGAGAATCAGGAAAAAATTAATATAAGGGTATTTAATAAGAGAGAGGTCACTTTCATTTAAGAAACTGAGGGAAGGCTTTGTGGAGGAGCTGATACCTGTGCTAGATTTGGAGGGAAGAGAACTATTTTATCAGAAATAGAGATAGGAGATATATACATTCCAGAAATTGGAGATAGCTTGCATGGTAGAATGGTGCAGGATGAGGTCTTGGGAAAAATCAGTCCTCTTCAGTTGGAATGTAGCATTCATAAAAACAAGTATAAAATAAGATTAAAAAAAATTAGATTGGAGGCAGATTGTGGAGGCTTTAAATTCCAGGACAAGAAGTTTGAATTTTGCTATCTAGAAAATAAGGAATTATTAAAAGTTTTTGAGGAGAGGACTTGCTTAGGTAGTTAAGTATGCACAGTTAAGAATAGGATTCCTAATGCACAGTGCATGAGAAAGACTGTATGAAAGATATATTGGAAAGAGGAAAACAAGTATTTATCAAATATTTTCTGTGTGTTTAATAAGCACTATGCCCAAGTGCTTTACAAATATTAGTTCATTAGATCTTCACAACAATCCTGGGAGGCAGGTGCTATTATTATTAGACTCATTTTACAGTTGAGGAAACTGAGGTGGACAGAAGTTAAATGACTTGCCTAGTGTCACACAACTAATAGTAATTCAAAAGACTGGATTTGAATTCTTGAGGCCCAGTGCTTTATTCATTGTGATACCTAATTGCACCTCTTTTGAAGAAAGGTAAGAGTGAATGAAGAAAGACCAGTTAGGATATATAATAGTTGAGAAGCACTAGAAGTAGGATGCTAATATCTGTTGGGAGAAGAAAGGTGTAGACAGATGAAAGAGATTGTATAAATAGATTTATCAGGTGTTGGTGGGACATAGCCTGACTGTCCAAGATTTGACCTGAATGTTGAGAAGACTTCATATAAGAGCTTAATTATGACTCATAGAATGTCATGAGTATTTTGCTTTCTTATTCAAGCTTCTTATTCTAGACATGATGTTTACATTTTATTTTTGCATTTATAATAAATGAAAACAACAGCTACTTCACTGAAGGAAAAAAAATTAGTCTCACGAGGTCACTGAATGTTTGTTATTACTTAAAATTGTTTTTCAGTATATCCTTGTTCAGTTTTATATCTTTGAAGTCATGACTTTGGATACAAAACACACCCAGCATTATAGGCAAATTATTAGTTTAATTTCTTTTTTTTTTCTTTGCTGAGACAATTGGGGTTAAGTGACTTGCCCAGGATCATACAGCCAGGCAGTGTTAAGTGTCTGAGATCAGATTTGAACTCAGGTCCTCCTGACTTCAGGGCTGCTGCTCTACCCACTGCACCATCTACTGCCCCAGTTTAATTTCTTTTTAAAAAATCCCTCATTTGGCATTATGAGAAGAGCTATAATATACGGAAACTGAAACCTAGAGAGAGGAAGAGCCTGTGCCATTCTTTCACAGTTAGTAATTACAGAGCCAGGATTCATTCATTATAGAATTTGGGTTGGGAAGGTACTTAGTAATCATTTACTGCCACCCAGCTATGGAAAGTAATCTTTCCTATATCATACCTGGAAAATGGTCATCCACCTTCTTCCCGTAGCTCTCCAGTAAGAAGGAACTAATTATTTATTAAGTCGTACCATTTCACTTTGAATAGCTCAGGAGTTTTTACTGACATCAAGCCTAGGTTTAGAACTTTGCATTAACTTCTTCTTATTGTTCCTGATTCTTCTCCCTGGAACCAAACAATTTAATCCTGATTTCACATGACAGCCCTTCACAAACTTGAATATATGTATCAAGTTCCTCTAAGTCTTCTCTTTTTCAGGCTGAACTTATCCTGTTCCTTCCAGTAATTCTTGGATCAACATGGACATGGCCCTTAGCCATTAGAGCTGCATTTATATGCCTTAACATGAATGTTCTCCAGGTTGTCATTGTCCTTTATAAACTGTGATTCCTCCAATGAAACAAAATTGTTTAATCAGGGTAGAGTATCCTTAGGCTCTCTATCACTTGTTTCTTCCTAGAACTTTCCCTTTCCTAATGTAAACCAAGGTCGTATTAGCCTTTTGCCTGTTTTATCACACTGTTTATTGTAGCTGTCAGCATCTCCAGATCTGTCACTGTCTAACCATATCTCCTCCTTTTTTCCCCACTAAGCATTTATCACTATTAAATCTTGTGTTATTATTATCAGCTCAGTGTTTTAGGTTTACAAGATCTGTTGGAGTCCTGAATTCCATATCCACTATTGCATCATCTGATGTTGTTCTTGAGTTGTTTCAGTCATGTCCATCCCTCTGTGACCCCATTTGGGGTTTTGTTGGCAAAAATACTCGAATAATTTGCTATTTTTTTTTCTCCAGCTCATTTTATACATGATGAACTAAGGCAAACAAGGTTAAATGATTTGCCCAGAGTCACACAGCTGGTAATTATCTAAGACCAGATTTGAACTCAGGAAGATGAGTCTTTGTAGCCTGGCAGTCTATCCACTATGTCTCCTGACTGTCTCTCTATGTATGTATTTTTTCTCTTTCTTTATATTTTCAAAATAGCAATTCAATAGAGGTTATACATCTGCAATCATGTATAAAATGTTTCTACATTAGTCATTTTCTATAAGAAGCTTTGAACAACAAAAAAAGAAAGAGAGAGAAAGAAAAATAGCAGCATGATTGGTTCTTGATGAAATCATCATGATGAAACCAAGATGATGCTTGGTGATCATTGCTTCTTTTTCAAGATGTTCATTATCTCTTTAATCTTCATTTTAGACTTCAGAGTCAAACTCATTGGCTTATAGTATAATCTATTTTCTTAGCTTTTTTTTTTCTTTTGGAAAATTGGAATAGCCTTTATTTTATCTTTTGGTATTTCTCACATCTTCCCTAACCTTTCAGATATTATTAACGGTGACTTAGCAACTTAACTTACCAGGTTTTTTAAGGTCTTGAGGATTAAGTTATGATCAACTCCTTAGCCATTATCGATTTCTTCCAGGGCAAAAGTCATTCTTGGAGTTGGGGAATAAACAAAATAAGAATTGAACAGCTCTGTCTTTTTTTGTTGCCTGTTGTTATCTCATATACTCTGAACTTAGGTCTTATTCTTTCTTTGATTTTCCTCTTTTGCCTGATATAACTTGAAAAAAAATCATTCTTGTTTTTTTTTCTTATCATGTTTTTTTTCCCATTTGCTCTGATTTTTCTTGCACAACATAACAAATATGAAAATATGTTTAAAAGAGTTGCACATATTTAATCTATGTCACATTGCTTGCTGTTTTGGGAAGGAGAGAAAAATTTGGAACACAAAGTCTGACAAAAACCTATCTTTACATGTATTTGGAAAATAAAATGCTATTGAAAGTAAAAATAAAGAAAGAAGGAAAAAAATCCTTTTTGGTATCTTTCACTTTCCTTAACAATCTTAGTTCATTCTTAGATTTAGCCCTCGCAAGTCTGTTCTTACAGAAAATCGTGCAGTGCTTTTGTATTCATCCTCTGTTATTTGCCTTTACTTTCAATTTTTGAATCTTCTAGATCTTGGCAAAATGCCTGGTACAAAGAAGACCCTTTATTTAAGTGCATACTGTATATATCTTTTAAAAATCTAAGTTGATTGGTGAGTTTTCTTTGCATCTTTAGGTCTCCATTTTTGATGGTGACCCATCCCTTCTGGGCTGCTTCTCCTAAAGAATTTTCATACATGGGATTTCACCTATCCTTCTACTAAGCACTTGGAAGTTTCTCCTCTCAAATTATATAGGCCATAGTGGACTGTGCCCAGCTTTCTTTTTGCTTTTTATTACAAACCTTAAGAGGAAGTCCCTTTCCCATAGAGTTCTCACCATTTCTACTTGATTCCCGCCACTAGTCTACCACACTGCTTGCCTGACATATCCATCATAGGAATTATAGTGAGAATATGACTTGCCAACTGATAAGCTACTCAGGAAAATTGCTACAATTTTAAGCCATTCATTTTTGGGAAAAGTGCAGAAATTTCATGTTTGACCTGAAGTTACTTAGCAAATGTCATCTTACTCTCTTGAATCAGATTCTATTTTTCATGTAGTAAGCTAAATGCACTTAGTATTTTTCTTGTGGAAAAGGTTTATGGAATAATTGATCTCACATTTACAAAAGGCTAAGAGTAATTTGTGATATCTAGATGGCAAAGTGAATAGAATGCTGGACTTGGATCCAGGAAGGTCTGAATTCATGTCCCATCTCAGCCACTTAATTAGCAGGACAAGTAACTTACCCTATCTCAGTCACAGTCTTCCCATCTGTAAAATGGATATAAAAATAAAAATAGCATCTCTGTAGCAAAGTTGGTGTGAGAATACAGTAAGTTAACTTATTTTTAAAAGTGCTTTGAAAACTTTAAAGTACTTTACAAATGCTATTATCGTATTACTTTTACTGGCATTTTCAAATAGGACAACCAGGTGGTCCAAGGATAGAGTGCCAGGTCTGGAGATAAGATTCTTCTTCCTGAGTTCAAATCTGGCCCCAGACACTTATTAGCTATGTGGTCCTTAATCTTGTTTACCTTTGTTTCCTCATTTGTAAAAGGAGCTAGAAAAGAAAATGGCAAGCCATTTCAGTATCTTTGCTAAGAAAACTTCCGATGGAATCAAAAAGAATCAGAAATTATTGAAAAAACATTTTCAGTAACATGTATGCCATAATGAATGGATATATATTTTAGAAAAGTTTCTTTTTTAAAAAGCTTTATGTATTCATTTATTGATACTTCTATACACACTATAATGGTACTTATCCTAATACACTTAAATAATTTATGTACTTTCCTTCTCCAAGAAGAGTTCCATTAAAGAGAAAAGTGATCTAACAGCACCAGCCCAGGATGTGAATATTGATGACAAACAAGGTATGAGAAAAAAAAAAGACTTGTTTTCTATTATTAAGAACTTTTAAATTATGTTTTTCTTCCTGTCTCTGGGAATGGAAGAATTTTCAAGAATACATGGGTGGATCTACCTAGATGATGGCAGAGCCAGCTTATCTGAAAAAAGATTCAGTATTTAAAACTGGCATTGTAGAATGACACTCTGAGCAGAAACCTGGAGTTTGTATGAGTAGCTGCTGAGTGATAGTCTTATATATTCAATATATGACTAATATAATATATATAATGTATATATATATATATATTTATTTATTGTAGTATGGTACCTGTCATGTGAAGCATGAAAGGCTGGGCATAGAGTCAGGAAGCTCTGAACTCAAATATGGCCTCAGATTCATATTACTTGTGTGACACTGGGCAAGTCATTTAACCTCCATCTGCCTCAGTTTCCTCATCTGTAGAATAGGAATAATAATAGCACCCACCTCCCAGGGTGGTAGTGAGGATCCAATGAGATAATATTTATAAAGCCCTTGGCACACTTTAAAGTGCTATTTAAATGTTAGCTATCGTTGTTGCTTTTGTTAATAATAATAATAAATTATGTTAAATGGCTGTTGAAGTGAATTTATGATAGCCTAATAATTAAGATCAAACCATTTCTGTTACCAGCTCTATCTGAAGAATATTATCTGATGATGATTCTCTGGAAATTACTATCAAACCAGTGAAGACAAAGCGTTAACTCACATTCTACTTTGATACAGAAGAACTCCAGAATATAGGCTATCAATCCACATTTTTTAAACAGGGCTAGTTTTTGAGGGAATTTGCTCTTAATATAATTTCTGTTACTGGGCTTAATACTTTACTTATCTGTCTGGTAATATCCTTGACTGCTTTAGAGATACAGTATTTTAGTGTGAAGGTACATGTACATGTAGAGAGGTAGTTAGAGCTCTTGGTAGAGTTATAAGCAATGGGAAAATGCAGTGTGCTACATTATATATGCAGTAAAACTCCAAGGTAAATGGAATTGGAAGTATTTAGAGAAGTTCAAGAAAATAATAAGATATTTTATTATTTTTTTATTTTTTAAATACCTTTTTATTTTCACAATATAGGCAAAGATAGTTTTCAACATTCACTCTTTTTTAAAATTTATTTTTATTTTTTATTTTTATTTTTATTTTTTTTATTAAAGCTTTTTATTTGTATAATATATGTATGGGTAGTTCCCCAGCATTGATCTTTACAAAGCTTTCCATTACAACTTTTACCCCAGTCCCCTCCCCTCCCCTAGATGGCAGGAAGTCCACTACATGTTAATAATTTTGAAATACTTGACAAGTTGTGCAAGAAAAATTCTATCTATAAGAAAAAAAAGAAAATCAGAGAAAGGAAACACAGTGCAAGCAAACCTCAATAGAGAGCATGAAAATGTTATGTTGTGGTCCATATTTCATATCCCTCTCTCTGGGTGTATATGGTTTTCTTCAGTGAACAATTGGAACTGGTTTGAGACAATTCTTTGTTGCAGAGAGCCATGTCCATTAGAATTGATCATCATATAATATTGTTGTTGCTGTGTATAATGATCTCCTGATTGTGCTCATTTCACTCAGCATCAGTTCATGCAAGTCTCTCCAGGCCTCTCTGAAATCATCCTGCTGGTCGTTTCTTACAGAACAATAATATTCCATAACATTCATATACCATAATTTATTCAGCCACTCTCCAATTGACAGGCATCCATTCAGTTTCCAGTTTCTAGCCACTACAAAAAGGGCTGCCACAAACAAGAATAAGGTATTTTAAATAGGGTTTTTGGAAGAGGTTAGATAAGGATAGATAAAGCATTTAAGCACTGACTGTATCAGAGACTGTGCTAAGTTCTGGGGATACAAATACATTCAAGTAAGACATTCTCTAGTCTCAAGAAGCTTACATTCTAATGAGGGAAGGTAACCCATAAAGAGGTGTTGGAAAAGTATGTGTTGGGAGGGGAGTTGGGGAGAAGCAATGGTAAAAGTACATTGAACACCTTCCCAAGTAAAAGTTCAAGGAACCACACATTTTCTTCATTAGTCATATAGAATTATTAATAAGTGAATTATGAATATGGGTTTTAAAAATACATATAAACTTTATTTCAGCATAATTGGTTCCCTTCATAATCCTATCTATATTCATTTAAAAATATTATTTTAAGAAGGGGTCCATAGGTTTCATTAGACTGCAAGAGGGGTTCATGACATAGACAAAAAAGGTTATCTAATCCCTGGCATGTGACTATTCAGTCCTGTCTCAGATCCTTCAATTGAAACAGCCTGAATTTTTGGGGAACCCCATCCTTTGCTCTGGAGAGACTCATTTTAACATCCTCAAATCTGGATACAAATACTTGATTATCACTAAAAAACCAGGGGATGATCAACCAACAAGAGGCATGTCCAAAAATTTGGGCAAAATACCCTTGACATTCTAACTCTGGATTTCCCAACAGAAATTCACTAACAGTGTCAAAAGCTGACTATCAGTCATCTTATCACCTTCTGGCCATATAACATGGCAGGGGACAGCATTCCTCCTGACATCATCTACAGAGGATCTATTGTATAGACATTCTGGGGTTACTTTCTTGCTTAAACTAAATACTGACCTGTCCAGGTCTGTATGATGGTCTGGTGATAAATATCTATGGCTAAATATTGATATTATTCAGGTTGAATTTTCCCCAGAAATCAAGACTTAATTATGTGTCATGTAGGTTGGTCATAAGGGATGGCTGTGGGAAAAGGCATACATCAAGTCCAGCGAATCTATTTCTTTTAAAAAAAATCATCCTATTCCCTTTCTGTCTTCCATTCAATAATTGACCAAAGGGGAATTCATCTTTATTGAGGTAAATATCACAGAAAGGACTAGAATTTGTGTTCTTTTATAGGAAACATTATTGTATTTATACCCCCAAATATTTTAAAATGATTTTTCAATTAGGGGGAAAATATTTGCTACTGTTTTGTATCCTAAGTTCTCTTCTTTGCATATGGAGGGTGAGAAATTCAGAATCAGTGAGATGCTAGAAGAAAGGGAAGAAAACAGTTTGAGAAATGGTTTTGCAAGATTGAATGTGATAATTGCACATGTATAACCTATATACATTGCTTACTTTCTTAGGGAAGTAGGAGGGAGAGGAAAGGAGAGAATTTGAAACTCAACATTTTAAAAAATGTGAAAAATATTAAAATTAATTTTTATGTAATTGAGAAAAATATTATTAAAAAAAGATTGAATATCATCTATGGAACTTCAGGAACTTTTCTTTGTGGTTGCCATAGGTAATGAATAGACATGGAAGAAACTTGACACTCTTACTGTCCATCCCAGTTTTGGGTATCTCTAACCTGAAAGTCCACAAAGAGAACGTATTAACAAAACTTATGGCACAGGGCTTCTTCACTTTATTTGTATTGTGACCCCTTTATCATACTGGACTTCTGAACCTTTGACTTATGGAGCTATTTTCAGAATAAAGTTCTTAAATGCATAAAATAAAATATATAGGATTACAAAGGAAACCAACTATACTGAAATACAAACATCAGAATATTGAACAAAATTCTCATATCTCTTTAAATTCATGTGTTAGAAAGTAGAAAGATGAAATAACTGGAGATTAATTTGTTTTAAGATAATATGCCTTAAAAGAAAAAAATCACAGTATCTCCTTTCCTCTCCATACCTCCCCCCTTTTAAAATATAGCACTGAAAATAAGCTCTGTGGATGAAGCCATGCCAAAGGACTTGTCTGTCGACACAGGTAGGAGAAAGCCATTTTAATGAGTTTCCAATTATTATAATTTTTTGATTAAGTCATATCTAACATAAAACAAACTTAAAATATTCTTAACTGCTCAGTAAAAAGTTGAGTAGGTGAAAGATGGTTGCTGGTGTAGGTTTTGCTGCAAACGTAACTTAGTCTTTCAACTGTTTTCCTGTTGTGGGTAATACTGCTTTTGAGATATTTCAGAAGGATGTGTTTTCTCCATCTGTCTGTTAGGAAAGGGTAGAGTAGTCTAATTATCCGAAGTTCAGGTTGCATAAGAAGAGGACTGAAAATTTAATTTGGGAATGACCTAGTCACAGTGTGAGAATTTTAGCAGCCCATTTTGCTTGCTTTTTTGTATGGCATAAATAGGTGATGATATTTTTGTTGGGCATCCAATGTCAATAGGAACTATTCCCCCCCCCCCAATTCCTCCTTTCCAAAATTTTAAATTTACTTTATTAGTTGAAGACTGGAGAATAGTTAAAGATAACTCTGAGAGAATGAAGTTCAAGTTGTATCAAGCACAAAGTTGAGTTGGAAGTAATTCCTGGAAAAGGATATTGGAAGAGTTTTTGTCTGGAAAGTGAGAAGAAATTCAGTGACTTATTCTGCTTGATTGAGCCCTCAATCATTGTCTTGTCAGAATTTACCTTGTGAAGAGTTTTGGCTTGGATCTTGCTTTTTTTTTTTTGTTTCAGTTCTGGCTTTAGAAACACATAGAAACAAGATGGTGTTTTCATTTTGATTATTTTTAATCACGTTCTGTTTTCAGCATGTATGAAGCTATGGCATATATCTATTAGAATTAGATAAATCAAGACTTTAGATTGATACACAGAGTAAGGAGAGAAATATATCTTTGAAGTTTATGATCTGAACAGTTACATCAAAAAATGAAAAATTGATCATGTATATCAATAGGACTTCCTTCAGATTATAGGAATCTCCACTACCATCTCCATCCTCCCATTTAATTATTTGAAACTAGATCATGGAAAGTGTTCACTCACAGTACAGAAGAATTTACACTGGCTTAAGCCAAATGTCTTTGATAGATTCCCTGCCCCCCCACATCTTTCATATCTGCAAACTGAATTGGAAATGTAAGTGTTAAATTCATATTGTATCATCATTAAAGGTTACTTGATTTGTAGGGTAAAATGCCATCTTGTTACAGCATTAGGAAAATATCTCCTCTCACCATAGTAGATAAGACTCTTAATGATTTCCTGATTTTAAGAGATTTTAGCATGTAAATGTGGCACATGTAGCTAATTTTACATGGTATATAAACTTTATGATCAAGTTAATTTAAAAAAAAATGTCTTTCTCCATGGGCTTTGATTGGGGAATAGCATATTAGAATAAACATCTATTAAACCCAGTGACCAGAGCTAGTGGGCATGGCTTAGATATAAAATTGTATTTGAATTTATTTTTATCTTAATGTGGTACATATATTTATTTATAAGCCTTTTGCTTGTGTTATTTTTTCCTAATATATAAGGAGTCTTTTGTGCTACACACACACACACACACACACACACAAACACACACCCAGTCTTATTTAATAGAGGCAGCATGGTATGATGGATAGCAAGCTGGTATTACAGCCAGTGAGACCTCCTTTCAAGTACTACTTTTGACACATATTGACTGGGAAAGTCTTCCTAACGCTCTAGTCATCCTTCTAAGATTGTAAGTTGAAGAGAAAATATTGACCTGCATTGGTAAAGAGAATTTCCTCTTCTGGGAGCTGTTCACTATTTCTAAGTATAAGTTGTTGAACATTAGGCCTAGTTTCTAAACTGACAAAGGAACTTTGAGAGTTCCTTAAATTCAATCCCTTTCCCCTTGCAAAGTCTATGAGGAAAACATCCATAGCTATGTATATAAAATATTATTTTCCCCTTGGTATCTTGGTGTGATTATTTGCTTTTGCTGGAACCCTAAAGACAGTGACTTGTAACACTATCAGCTTTTCACTATTTCTAAGGTTAAGTCATTAAACTTCAGTCCTAATTTGTAATTCACAAAGGAACTCAGGAAAGCACCCTTTTCTTAGCTAATGATCTTTGCAATGCAGCACTTTCTCCTCTCCCCAGCCCATTCTCTTATTAATGTTAAAATCTACAGCATGTCAGTTAACTTCCAAACCTTCATCCAGATCCATAGCAGTACTCCCTGTATATCTGTGAACAGCAATTAAGCTATTTTGGGAATAGTACTGTGAAATTTTCCAACTTCTGCATAAACTGTATAATTCAACCATCTTAGTTCTAGAGACTGGAAAAATTTTTAATTATATTTTATTTTTCCAAATACCTGCAAAGATGGTTTTCAACATTCACCTTTGCAAAACCTTGTGTTCCAAATTTTTCTCCATGTCTCCTCTACCTCCCCAAGACAATGAGCAATCTTGGTTTATATATAGGTTAAACATGTGCAGTTCTTCTAAATATATTTCCATATTCATCATGCTGAGCAAGAAAAATCAGATCAAAGAGAAAAAATGAGAAAGAAAAAAAAACCAAGCAAACAACCAAACACCAAAAAAAGTGAAAATTTCGGTTTCCATAGTTCTCTTTCTGCATACAGATGAAACAATTCTAGAGACTTTTATAAAAAATATAATAGGACAGTCCTATATAGTCATTGATTTAAAGTTGTAAGAGAACAAACAAGGTAAGGTAACATTTATTAAATACCTATTATGTGTCAGGCACAGTGCTAAATACCTTACAAATTCAATCTTATTTACTACTTATCTGGGACATAAGTACTATTGTTATTCTTACTTTACAGTTGAAACTGAGATAGAAAATAAATGACTTTCCTAGAGTCACACATCTAGTAAATGTCTGAGTAAAATTTAAACTCAGGGCTTCCCAAATACAGGAGAACTACCATCTATCCAGTGGCAGCCACCTAACACTGAGTAGTGGTCTAGCCCATGAATCAGCAAATTATGGTCCACAGGACAAATTTGGTTTAGCATCTGCTTTTGTAAGGCTTGTGAGCTAAGCTAAGGATAGCACTTAGTCACGAGTTGTACAGAAACAGATGGCTGGACTGAATTTGGCCTGAGGGCTATAATTTGCCAATCCCTGGTCTAGTTTAACTCCTTCATTTTTTTTTTTTTTTTGATGTAGGAAATGAGTTCCTCAAAAGGTCTTCTGACTCAAGATTCAGAGTATTTTTTTTACCTTTCCCTAACCTTTTATATCTGTATCTTGTTGGAATAAACCAAACTTGTTTGATTTTTATTGAATTTGAGGGGATGGAGGGCAAGATAGTTATGAGGATGAACTGATAGAAAAGCACTTATCTTTCTCCTTCCATAGAAATAATAATGTCTGATAATAATAATAATGTAACACTTTACTTATTCAGTGGTATTGTGGGTAATGGTGTTCTACAGAAGGTAATTTTGTAGATAATGGAAAATTCCCACTTTAAGCTTTAAGCATTAAGTTTTAAACAGTAGGATAAAACTCTTTCTAAAAATTATTACTTAATTGGAATATATTAAACAATATAACAATATATTTAACTTTACTTGATGATTCATATAATTATAGAATTTCAAAACTGGAAAGTCTTAGAAAGACTTTAGAAATCCAAATCTAGTCTAACCCATACCTGATTAAGAATGAAAATTCTTTCTGTGTGATCTTACCACCTTTACTTAAGTTTTTTCAGGGATAGAGAATTCATAGTCTGCCTATATACAATCTCCATTCTACAGCTCTCATTGTTAGGAGTCAATTTTTGCTTTTAATGTCTACTTATTGATCCTACTTCTGCCTTCTGGGGATAAGCAGAAAAAATCTAATCCCTCTTTTACTTGAAATTCTTTTTTTTTTTAAAAAGCTTTTTATTTGTATAACATATGTATGGGTAGTTCCCCAACATTGATCTTTACAAAGCTTTCCATTACAAATTTTACCCCCAGTCCCCTCCCCTCCCCTAGATGGCAGGAAGTCCACTACATGTTAATAATGTTGAAATGCTTGAGAAGTTATGCAAGAAAAATCCTATCTACAAGAAAAAAAAAAGAATCAGAGAAAGGCAACACAATGCAAGCAAATGTCAATAGAGATCATGAAAATGTTACGTTGTGGTCCATATTTCATTTCCCTCTCTCTGGGTGTATATGGTTTTCTTCAGCGAACAATTGGAATTGGTTTGAGACAATTCTTTGTTGCAGAGAGCCATGTCCATCAGAATTGATCATCATGTAATACTGTTGTTGCTGTGTATGATGATCTCCTGATTCTGCTCGTTTCACTCAGCATCAGTTGAAATTCTTTTAAACATAATTATCATCATTCTCTCTCTCTCTCCTCTCTCTTTTCCAGGCTAAACTTCCTCAAAAATGCTCATTATGACTCAAAGTCATACTCATATATGTAGGACTTTTTGTTCTAACCACAAATGCATTAAGAGAGCTGTTGATGATTCTGGGTATCTTTAGACACGATATTACTATTACTTCTCACTGTGTTGGGATAGAGCAGGCTTTCC
Organism: Myrmecobius fasciatus; assembly: GCA_023553655.1. NCBI lineage: Eukaryota > Metazoa > Chordata > Mammalia > Dasyuromorphia > Myrmecobiidae > Myrmecobius > Myrmecobius fasciatus. The sequence goes on from JAJPUD010000179.1 coordinate 581,446, forward strand.
CCCTCTTTTATCCTAACATATTGTCCTAGGAAGGATTAAAAGGGAAACCAGATCTTTAAGTTTTTTCTTAATCTGTACATTTACATAAGAGAAATTCGGTGCCCAGATTGTAAGTAGAAAAACTGAGACCAAAGCCTTCTGATTTTCAGACTATAACCTACTTTCCAATACCTCTCTGTGCCTCTGTTTTTAGAGATTTGTGACTTAATTTATGTTGTTTAGAGACTTCTGAGATTACCTATAGTTTACTATCATCTTCCACAGGGTTTCCAAGAATCAATAATAAATCAATAAGCATTTTTGCAGGACCTATGTGTCAAGTACTGGGGAGACCATGAGAAAACATACAGTCCCTGCCTTTAAAAAACTTACATTTTGATAGAGGAGATGACATATATCCATAAACCAGATCAAACAAAATCATGAAGTTGATGGGAGGTAGCCATAAAAAAAGTCATTGGCAGCTAAGAGGCCCAGGACAGAAAGCAGTGCTTGAGCTGAATCTTAATGGAAGTCATGAGTTCTAAGTAGCAAGAGTAAAGTGGGTGAATAAT
>JAJPUD010000179.1:582009-600986 GCA_023553655.1 Myrmecobius fasciatus
GAGAGAGAGAGAGAGAGAGAGAGAGAGAGAGAGAGAGAGAAAGAGAGAGAGAGAGAAGGAAGGAAAGAAGGGAGAGAGAAAGAGAGAGAAGGAGGGAGGGAAGGAGAAAGGGAGAAAGAAAAAAAGAGAAAAGGGTTGACAAGAGGAAAAAATGATTAACAGTGTCAAATATTATAGAGAGATCAGGAAGAATGAGACTTGAGAAAAGTCATTAGATTTAGCAATTGAAAGTTCATTGGTAACTTTGGAGACACTAGTTTCAGTTGAAGATGAAGTCAGAAGCCGGATTACCAGGGCTTTAGAAGAGAGGGAAAGAAAAAGAAACAGAGGCACCAAAGTGAGAACTTTTTCAAAGAATTTAGGTGAGAAGTTTGACCTGTGGATAAATGAGGTTTTATGTTATTATTCTACATTTTTATAAGACTCTTCCCCACTTTTTATAGTATCCTCACATTATATCTTCACTATTCCTCTCAAAAGTCCTCCAAGGTAGATAGGATGGGCATTATCCATATTTGTCAGAAGAGAATAAGAAACCCCAATACCTTACAAATAATTAGATTAATGGCTTAGAGTCTGAGTTTCTGTACTCCTAATCTGATGTTCTTATCACTGCACATCAGACACTTCTTGTACACAACTGTAATTCATCTCACACACACACACACACACACACACACACACACACACAAATTGTTGTCCCATTTCTTTCCACCATCCTTACCCCAACATCCCATATCCCAATTCTGCTTGAACATTCTAGCGAAAAATCAGCAAAAGGGATGTCAAAAATCCAAGAAAGGTCTTGTTCTTTAGAAGTCTATATTTGTTAGACTATCCTGGACCAAGAGGAGTTGGTTCTGAACCTTTGTGATCTGCAAGAGGGATGTGGTTCAGGGCAGAGCAGGGAGAAGGCAGAACCTGATCAGCTGGTTCAGCTGATTTTTAGGAGATCTCCCTCTTCTCCTTGAGGTAAGCCTAAATGTTCCCTGTGCAGCAGCCACCTGAGCCTGGCTTAGAGCATCAGTTAGCTGGAGAAGGATTCTCCCACTCGCCATCATTCTTTGCTGGTTGGGGGAGTGTGCATAGGAGGGAGCCAGAGCAAAGCTCTTCTTTCATTGGAAAGTAGAAGGATACAAAATTAGGGAAGGGAAGCTTGTCAAGGACAACTTGCCATTGTTTAACAAATAAATAGATTAGTATGTGGACTTTTTTTTTTTTTAAGGTGAAGGTAAGGGGCAGGAGCAAAAGATTATAGATTTAGAGCTGAAGTCATTTAGTCTAATCCTTTTATAAAGGAAGTGAACCCTTGAGGGTTGAATTATCTGCTAAAAATAATTGGTTTTTGTATAATTCTTATTTCTCTTTCTCTCTTCTCCTTCCCCTCCCCAGTTAAAATCTAGCTTCAGACACATATTAGTTGTATGACCCTGGCCAAATCACCTAGTCTCTGCTTCCATTTTCTCAACTGTAAAATAGGGATAGTAGCATCTACCCAGGATTGTAGTGAGGATCAGATGAAATAATTGTAAGTGCTAAGCACAGTGTCTGTCATATAGTTGGTGCTTAATAAATGCTTGTTTTCTTCCTTCTCTTTTAAAAATGTATCTTATATTAATGACTAATAAGTTCTAACATGATATAGTGGATATGTTGGCAGTTTTCAGGTTGCCCAGTTAGAGTCTTTCCTGACTGCCTCCAGCAAATATTTATATGTAGGATTTTTAATGAACATAATCCATTCAGATTTTTTAAAAAGGGGATTTGCATCCTTAAGCATGTAAAAGGAGGTAGGATGAAACCATAATATCTTCTCTAGGGGTGAATATATAAACTCTAATACAATAGAAAATGCAGTTCTTGCTTTCCTCTAAGTTATTTTTCTTCCATGGAATTTTTATAGGGATTCTTAGTCTGCAGTTTCCGAATTTGCAAAATCTCATTTTGATCAAGAGTTTCTAACTGTCTTATCTGGAAATTACTCATGGCTACTTGTTTTTAAAGTGGTGAGGGAATTGACTGTCACATGGAGATGAGTGAGTAGACCCCATGGGAATTTGTTACTGAAGGTCTTAGTTTATGATTGTGTCTCTCCTTTAGAAGTGGGTTTTTTTTAATGGATGACAGTGTATTTTAATGAGTCATTATTAAGTCTCTCCAGATCTCAATTTTAAAGTTTCTACTTTTCCTCCTAAGAAAAACTTAGACAAATGCTTTTATGAGGCAACTTTAATTTTTTGTATATAATAGGCCCTCAAACTTTTCCCATAATATAGTGTCATTGTACATGAATTAGTAGACAAAACTACTGGGAATGGCCTGGGAAACTTCCCCTCTCCAGGGAATAAGCTTAGAATATTTCCTTCAGTGCTAACATAAAAAGTCCCAAGAATCCTCTCAAGCCATAAATTAGTATTTATATATATATGCATATATATGTACTAATTGATAACTCTATGAAGGTCGCCTGTTTAACCAAGAATTTTTTTTAACTGTCTTAGTTTTGAAAGTTATTTATGAGGGTCTGAAATAATGAGGAAAAATGTGTTGGAACTTTTCCTTTCAATTCTGGCTTCTGATTTTAGATTAGGATTTCAGTTACTCATGATAACCAGGATGCCATCAAATCACTCCCGCTTATCCTTTGGTATGTTCTGTGCTAGCTCTGCAGATAAGTCTCTGGGTTTATAATGACATAAGTGGAACCCAAGCAAATAGCAATAATCTCTGTTTCAGCTACTCCTAAGGACTTGAACACTCTCAAAGCAAGACCAAGATCCAGGTAGAGTTTCTCTGATTTCTGCTTCTGCCTCATCTCTATCTGGGGGAAAAATAGACAAAACATCCATCCTCATGTTTCACTTGTATGTCTCTATATCTCTATATGTACATAGAGATATAATTTCAGAAGTCACAAATATGTTCATATATATGCATATTGCATACACAGGCATATATGTAAAATATGTATGTATGCAATTTCACTAATAATGAATGGCATGCTGAATATAAGTAGTGCCCCTGAGTAGACTGTGGAACTTTGTGTTAGTACTAAAAATCAGTAATTTTTCCATAAACTCTTTTGGGATGAGGGTGCATGTAATGTGTTACTCTCTGGGTACAGGATGGAGAATTAATTGGGGAAAACAAATTTGAATGAAAGAAAATAATAATCAAAATTAACACTAAAGTTTGATATTATAACTGAAGTGAATCTTTCAACATTTAAGAAAAGCTGGTGGTGGTGGTGGTAGTAGGGAAGCCCTCCAAGACCATTAAATAGATTTTTATGCCTTTTCTTTCTCAGAGCCAATCAAATAAGCTATATAAATAATCCTTCATTCCTCTTAGAGGGTTCTTTGCATTTGGTGCTTAGACCATAAATAGAAGGAGAAAAAAAGAACCAGTAAGAGCAGAGTAGGGGAAAAATAGGTTTGTTTGTGTGGTTGGTTGAGACCAAAGCAAATGATCTTAGAAAAAAAATATAAAAGCAGATGTCAAAGCAGATGATAGGCTGGTCCTTTACCTACAAGAACCAAAATTTTAAATTATGCCTGTGTTTTCTGATTTGATTCTGCTCTTTGAAGAATGTTTAATCTCCTCATGAAATTACTTGTATGCAATAGATATGTTTCTGAAAAATGTGTAAAACAAATCTTATTGTAAAACCTACTGGGATATATTGGCTACCTAATCTTGTCAAAGGTACCTTTCTAAGGTAGAGAGCCATCCCTGGTTCCTCCCAACATGATCATGCTTAAATATGAACTTTTTCATATTGAGGTTAAAGTACAAATGATCCCCTAACACATGTGTGTATAATCCTATATCTATCCATATATCTATATATATTATATGTATTAATATAATCTGTCATAAATTGAAAAATCTTTTACATAGCAAAGTTATGATTATCCTATTTTAAGCTCCATAATCAGCAAATAAATAAAAAAATCTTTTTGATGAATGAACACAAGATCCTTCTGGTATCTTTACTTTCTTCAAGAAAGAAAAGCATTTCTTACTTGGGGACCAGTCCCTACACCTTCATGCTCTGTAATTCCAGAAAAGTAGAACCCATCATTGAGATAGGAGAGGATGGACTGGGGAAGAGAACAAGCATTCATAAAGTTCCTACAGTGTTCTAGGCACTGTGCCCAGCATTTACAAAAATTATCTCATTTAGTCTTTGGAAATCCTTAAGTTGCTTAAATAAATAATGTTTAAAGTGTGAATGGCAGGGCTTTTCTTCTTTCTGTTGTCTCTAAAGAACTAGTGAGAGCCACATTTATAATTTCTGTTCACCAGAAGTTTAGATTAATGTTTAGTCATTAAGGTTCTATATCAATGACAATCTCTTTTCTAGTATACTTCACCCAAAACCTGAGCTTAACTGAAACAAGATAAATAATATCCCATATATGCCTTTTAAAAATAGACTTTCATTTGTATACCCATAATTTTCTTGTGATTGGGAATAAAATGGACCCAATATTTTTTGTTGAAGAGGAGGATTTATAAATGCTTTTTTTTTTTTTTGGAATGAGGAATGTCATGAGAATACATCTGCTATTGATTGTTCTATTAATTTCTAGAGAGGACCTATATATTTATATCCTGACTAAGTAAGTAACTATTAAAAAGCTGACCCCCTTTCACCTCAATTCCCCCTGTTTTTGGTAAGAAAATAAAACCCAGAACACTCATGTCCTGTTTTGACTCTGGTACCAATTTTAGCTCTGGTATCTGTTATGCCTAATGTTTTACTGCGAACGTAACACCTTGAGTTGTTAATGCTGACTTTAGTTAAGAGTGCAACTTTTGCAAGAAATCAAAATAAAACAATACCAAAAAATCCCTTGACTACAGCAAAAGAAATCTCAAAAGCTTATTCAGCAAAATCAAATTTTCCGTAATAGTAATTCCTTTGCCTAGAACAGGAAGGGTTTCCTGGTATTAAATAGGATTTAACACTGCCACCCAACCCACCCAAAGCAGCTCACCTGTATTTGTCTTAAAAACATTCTTCCAAGTGCCTTATTCCTCCCCCGGGCGTCTCGGGCCCCGGGTGCTCTCCCCCTGATTTTACACCAGGCAACTTAAGATCCATTTGCTAGTTTAGTTAGGTAACTAAATGATCAAGGTCATTCAAGGATTAAGTGAGGAAGCCTGGGATTGTCAAATTTCCTAATTTCTAGTTCCATTATTTCACAAACCCTAAAGAATGTGATTTCATACACAATAGGCTCTTAGATTGGGGCAGAGGTAGGATGTGTTGATATCCAAAATGATCAAGATTTTTGTTAAATATATGTATTTTAATCAATGTAGCCATAGGAGGAATTATTTCCTACTTGGCTCATTGTAGTTTGGATTACATAAACCAAATTACTGGAGATATTATATGGAAATATAATATAGTTTTAAAACAACACGATAACTAAAGTTTCTTAGGATTAAAAAAATTCCTGGTTTCTGTGAATTTGGATTGTATTTGGGACATATTTCCTGGTGACTCTGATACCTGCCTTGTGCTTTTACTAGTCACAGTGTGGTGCATGCCCTGTGATTAGGAGAAAAGAATTGCTTAATGCTATATGATCCTTGTGGTAAAATGAGTTTGCATGACCAGTGAAGATTTGGCAAACTTATTTCTGGTTTTGATGTGTAGTTTCAGTAACAGTTAGAATTTAGAGACAATTCTCTTCCCCAACCCTCCCATCACAAAGGATGGGATAAAGATGTAACAGGCCAGTGACTTCATTTTATTCCTGAGTCTGACAGCTCATTGCCCTGTTCATGCTAATTGCTTTTCAAGACCGCCGAGGTCACTTGGCTGAGCCTTTGGGATATTATTTTTCCTCTCTCAATTCCAACTCCAGAGAGTGAAACTATTGCTATCTTCCTTTTGATATTCCCTTATTTTGCTGCAGATCTTACTCTAACACATCTCTAGAAGAGGCCATGAAAAGGGTCGAGGAACCTCCCACTCCCCCACCGAGACCACAGAAATCCCATTCCAGAGCCTCCTCCTTGGATCTGAATAAAGTCTTCCAGCCAAATGCTCCAGGTGAAGTTGCCCTTTTCTTCCCCTAGCACATTTCCTTTGGTTTCATAGCTGAAAGACATGCTTTTGATAGTGGGAATCAAGAGATGACCAGGGTAATTTTGTCCTATCATCATGTTCTGTTAGGATTGTATTTAGGAGAAAATGGTACTAGATGTTTAGGTTCCAGATGTGTCTTGGGAAGGTGTTTGAGAGGGACTATGGGTCAAGAAATGTTAGATTCCCAAATCATTGAGATTGGGCAGCTGATGAAACGGGTGGTTGCTATTTGACTACTTCCAATTCTTTCATTCACAAGTAGGTCTTTGCTTCAGTTTAGTTTTCCCCTTTTCCCCTTTGTTGTTAAGAAGTGATTATAATTCAAGTTTGAGGAAATACCTTCCTTGGCAAAAAATTCAATTTTCCTTTGGTTCCTATTTTGGATGAGAAGATGTCAGTTTCCTATCCTGTTTTGCTTCTTCCATATTTAAACTCTTGTTTTTTTATCTTTTCCATTTTTTCATATTGGTAGGAGAGGAAAAGGAATTATACTGGGCAGATACTGTAGTACTGTCACAGGGACAGAAAATGTTAAGGAATAATCTATCTATCCCAATCATTGCTTCTTGTAGTAACATCAAGGATTGTTCTCCCTCCCTCATTCCTTCCCTCCTTCCTTCCTTCCTTCCTTCCTTCCTTCCTTCCTTCCTTCCTTCCTTCCTTCCTTCCTTCCTTCCTTCCTTCCTTCCTTCCTTCCTTTCTTCCTTCCTTCCGCCACAGAATGTCTAAGAGTAGTATGTATGAGGGAGTATCCTCTATGGATATCACTCTTTGTGGCTGCAGGGTTATACAGGGTAGAGTGCTAGATTTGAAGTGAAAAAGACTTGAATTCAAATACTGCCTCAGATATTTACTGTTGTGTGGCCCTGGGCCGTTTACTTTACCTCTCTAAGGTCCAGTTTCTTCATTTATATAATAGGAATAATAATAGTTCCTACCTCATAGCATTGTTGGGAAGATCAAATGTGATAATGTGTAAAAACACTATATAAATGCTAGCTATTGTTGCTGTTCTTGTTATTCTAGAGGCAATGGGAGACTTCTAAGTATACCTGGGGAGCAATATACCTTTTCTTTATTCAAAATTATGCATTTAGGTTTAATGTAGTTATAATTGTGATTTGAATTTTAAAAAATCCTTTCTTCCAACTAATATAAACAAAGTGTAAGGAGAATTATTTCTTGAAACTTTGTATAAGTCTGTGTTGGTTTAACAGTCAGGCATGGTGATTTTCAGATTGTTACTTGTTTCCCCAGAGTTAGAAAAGATTCTCCTTGACTTATAAATCAGTCCTGATCTTTGTGGTCAGGATAGAATCCAACTTGTTTTACTTGTATTAAACACAGGCCATCTTCACTGTGAGGATAGAACTTTAAAAAAAATCTGTTATAGATGAGTTATTTTTTTCTGAGTGAAATGTAATTCTGGATTGTATGAGGTCATTATATAACAATTTGATGTGCTATTTAAGACTTTTTTTCCTCTCTGGGGAAAATATCGTGGAAAAGTCTAAGTTTCTAACTAGATCTTTGGGAGTAGTTGCAGATGATTTGAAAATGCTGTAAAACCAATATATTTGAGCATAATTTATAGATGTTTAAATCCAGATATTTTGAAGGACTGTTTCAAGGACTTTTTCTCTAAAGGAGGTTTCTGACAGTTATGAGACGTCCAAGTGCTTAACCTGAGTTATTGGGGCTTCTAGCATGCATGTGATTCTAGGATTTCTGCCCAAAGAGAAATAAGGTCCAAAAAGGTTCTTGTAACCTTTTTGTTGTAACCATGTAACCATGTAACCAACATGTTGGTACCATAGAGTTTGGGGTAAAGCTTGGAATAAGGAGATGCTGGATAGATGAATTCCATGCTCCTTTTTCTTACTAGTTAAAAAAAATTTACCTAAATAAATAGATGTAGAAAACTTTTCAACAGTTTGACATGATTGTAGCAGAAATTACTTAACTTTCCTTATGGATTAAATTTTCCATGATCTGATGGTCACATTTCATAACAGCAAACTCTGGAGAATAGCCTAAATTACTGGGTTAAAATGAAATTATGTTTTACCAAGTATTGCTTAAAATAAGTGGGTCTCCAGCCTGATATTAGAAATCTTTTTGTTATATGTTCTGATGGTATTGTCACAACTGAATTTAAATAGTGTTGTTAGGTTATATTAACATACAAATTGCCTGTAAATCTCGATTGATATTTAAAAGTAGAAAGCTCAAAAAACATAAATAGGAATGATCTACAAAGTAGAACCAATCCAAGATTATTAAGGAAAAGATAAATGTAAAATATGTCAGCAGTTTAAAGATCATAAAGATACTAAAAGGGCAGTGGGAACATGTAGTAATTCTTTAAAGATAAATTCTTATTATTTTACTTTTCATAATATCAGCATTTCTCTTTGTATCCTTCCCTTCTCCTAGAGATCCACTCCATATAAGAAATAATAATTTTTGAAGAAAAAAGAGAAAGAAATCAGCAAAATTGATCATAGAGGAGATTTAAAAAATCACAAATATATTGATAAGAAAGTTGATAGAGAAATCTTCTGACTTTTCACCATAATGCATGCATGACTATGGCATTGATAGGATTAAGACATATTATGCATACACTTCCCCCATCACATATATATATATATAATGAAAAGTTGGACAAGATTGAAAAACTGAATAGCAAATGAAAACATGCATAAGGTACTGTGTTAGATGTTCTAGAAGGAAATGTTAGAATAAAATCTTTTCTCTGAAGGAAATTGCCTGCCAATTTGGAAGATAAGGTGATGAAATATTATATAATTGTTGAGGTTGAGAAGAGGACCCCCAAAAGTTTGGGGTCACAGACTGGTGTCGTGAAATTTCTCAAAAGAATTTGCAGGCTTGAACCCATTTCCTAGTTAAGAGGCAAAGTTTATTGTAATTATAATGCCAATTACAGCAGGCAAAATTCCAAAAGAAATTAGCAAGGGGGGATATACTTATTCAGAGTTGGGTCAGAGCTTCATGTTACTTATTTGCTAATTTTATGGGTTTCAGGTAAGTTTGAGGGTTGATCTTATTCACTATTGTCTCAGAAACTTGGTTATTACTGACCAACAGATTATCTGTCTGACAGTCAGTAAGGTTTGTAGGACTATTCTAAAGCCAGAAGATTTTGAAATCACTGACAGATTGTTAGAACAAGAGTACTCAGGTCAGAGGGCTTCAGGATCACTAATATATTTTCCCTAAAATCTAAGAGAAGAAGTATTATTATCTTCCTACACCAGAGGACTTTTGCAGTTATTGACAGACATTGTTGGAACAAGAGTACTTTTAGGTCAGAGGACTTCAAAATCACTAATATATCTTTCCTATATTCTAAAGGAAGAAATATTATTGCATTCCTAGACCAGAGGACTTTTGCAGTTATTGACAGACAGGTTGTCAGAACAATAGTACTCTTAGGTCAGAGGGCCTTAGGATTACTAATACATTTTCCCTAAAATCCAAGGGAAGAAATATCATTATATTCCTTTACAATTATTGACAGACAGGATTGTTAGAACAGGAGCACTCTTAGGTCAGATTACATCATAATGACTTATATTATTAATATGCCATTGTAAATGTGTCTTTTCCCTACTCAGTAAATCCCAGTGGTTCCCTGTTGTCTTTAAGATAAAATAAGATCCTTTATTTTTGTTATTTAAAGTTTTTCACAATCTGGTCTCAATCTCATTTTCCAGGCTTCTTCTACCATTACTATTCTCCGCAAACCAGTCAAGGTAGTTTACTTGCTGTTCTGTAGACATGAAACTCTAGCTCCTTTATCTATGGTTTTACATTGGTTCTCCTCAGTACCTGAATACACTCATACCTTATTTTTGCATCTTAATGAATTCCTGGTTTCCTTTAGAGTTCAACTTGCACATAATTGTCTTACATAAAAACTTTCCTGATCCCTGCAGATGATGGTACCTTCCCCTAAAATTATCTTGTATTTTTTTATTTATTTGTACACATATACCTTGTGTATATTTATATATGTAATTGTTTTCTTTCCTCTTCTCCCCAATAGAATGTAAAAGTTTATTTTAAAAATAATTTATTTTTACCCAGTTCCAGGTAAAAACAATTTTTAACATTTATTTTAAAAAATTTTGAGTTCCAAAATTTCTCCTTTGCTTTCTTCTCTTCTATCCAAGACAGTAATTTGATACAAGTTATACTCATATGCAATCATGCAAAACATCTTTCCATTATTAGTTATCTTGTGAAAGGAAACATAGACCAAAAAAACCAAATCAAAAACCAGTCCCCCAAAAAAATTAAAGTGAAAAAAGTATGCTTCAATCTGCATAAAATGTACAACTCTTGAGGAGAGGAGCTTTTTTTTTTTTTTTTAAAGTCTTTGTATTCCCAGCATCTAAGTGTCTGACACATAATGGATACTTAACAAATACTTTTTGATTGCTTGATTGAGTGGCTAGTGAGTGATGAAGACAAAAAAAAGATATAGGAATTCAGAGGGGGAAGAAATCAATTCAGGCCTGAATGATCAGGGAAAAATTCATATGAAATCTGAATTGGACCTTTTAGAATAGGCAGGTTAGTTAAGTGTAAAAAAAAATCAAAAGATATATTTGGGAGACTGTAAACAGATCATTTTGACAGTTTCTACGTGTTTGGGGTTTCCAGTAAATGAATGGTTAGAAGGTGGGACAAGATCCACATCTATGAGTGATCTAGAAGGTTGACCCAAAGCACTGAGACTCTGTGATGTGTGTAAATGTAAATCAACATAATTAAAATGTATTTCAAAAAAGATTTTTCTGAGATTTTCCTTCTGTACTTTCTACAATCAAGTCATGGGGTTTACTTGCTGTTCTGTGCACATGAAACTCCAGACCCTTTCCCTGTGATTTTGCATTGGTTCTCTTCAGTATCTGAATGCCCTCCTACCTAATTTTTCCACTTTAGCATTCCTGGTTTCCTTCATAATACAGGCTACGCACAATTATCTTATATAAAACCTTTCCTGATCGGGCAGATGCTGATGCTTTCCCCTAAAATTACCTTGTATTTATTTATTTTATTTCCTTGGACACATATGTCTTGTTTATGGTGGATTTTCTCTTTGCCATGCAATGCCAACTATTACCCAGAACACAAGGGTATCCCAGACGCCTTGGGTTTTGGGCAATAGATGGCATTGCATGGCAAAGAGCAGATCATTGGATGGCAATTGATCTAATGTCTCTATCCAATTTGCAAAACTTAAAGTATTAATAAACATAATGCATTTATATTTATATAGTTGTTCAATTGCTTCAATTATGTCCAACTTCATTCACAAAACCTATTTAAACTTTTCTTGGCAAAAATACTGAAGTAGCTGGCCATTTTCTCTTACAGACACAGAGGCAAGCAGGATTAAGTGACTTACTCAGAGTCACACAGCTAGTAAGTGTCTAAGGCCAGATTTGAACTAAGGGCTTCCTGACTCTAAGCCCAACACGCTATCACTGTACCACCCTGCTTCATATAAAAAATGTACACATATATGCAAATGCATAGTATTTATATTTACAAAATATAAAGAAGTAAGCTACTTCTATTTTTGTAATGGAATTATTAATAAGTAACAATAATTTCAATATTTGTATTTTAGCAAGATTTTAACTTCTGTCCCAACAAATACACTCAAATTACACTCAAAAATTTAAAAATTTGTGACTCATGACCAGATTGTTTCTTCGTAAGGTTTCTAGAGATATTCTTCCTTGTTTTCAAACTAATGTTTGCATTGTGGGTCTGAGATTCCATAATGGACCTATACTTTTTAAAAATGTAGAAGTTATGCAAATATTCAACAAATAATTATTACTATATAAAAACCATCGAGACTAGACGTTCATGTGGGCTAGAACAGATTTTTAAAGTTGAATCTTCCTGATTTTTAAACTTGAAAATTGTTAGTTCTTACTACCTACCAGAAGATTTGAACTTTTATGGCAACTACCATGCATTAAATTATCACAAAGTACCTATATACCATGAAAAAGGTCGTGTTTTTACTCCAGCAGTTCTGGAGTCTTGCCTGTTATCTGATGAGACTTTTCTCAATTTCTTTCCATATGGTCCCCATGATGGGTCATCTCAATATGCCAGAAGCTTTTTTCAGAAGCTCATGTCATTGGGAGGATGCTGGTGCATCCTGCAAACTATCTTTTACTCTTTCTTCGATAATATTTTTTACACTGCTCCTCCTCCATTAGTCCTTGTTTGTGACATAATCTGGCCTGCTCAGGCCCATCATGTTCCTCTCCATGGCCTTTTGAGGGTCATTTCTTTAGATACAGTAGTACCCGTTGCTCTCAGCCCTGTTGGTATTAAAAAGATAGGCCTTTGTTTTAAGAAAAAGTTTAAGGTCATTAAAAGAATATCTTAATTTCCCAAAGATAATTTAACCCAGTATTCTTCTGTATAATTCTAAACCCACCTTATTTTTCATTTGCTACATCTGTCAAAGACACAAACTGATGAAGAAGCCATCCAGACATCCAATGGGTATTCTTCATTTACTTTTTTTCTGGAAATACAAGTGAGAAATTTAGGTAACAAAAAAGACATACGTCTATAAGTATCCCCTCTCTAGGCTCCTTTGTTTTGTGCCATAATCAACTTCATCTATTTTCTTTCTCTGATTCCAGAGCCCAGAAAATGACATTATATATTCTTATCTGTTACCTGAAATTTCCTCATCTTTGTCTTACTATTCTAGCTCTCATTGGAGAGTGATAGTGGGAGTTATTCACTAGTGTCTGATTTTTCTTGACCCCATGGACTTGTCCAGGGAGTTTTCTTGGCAGAGATATTGGAGCGTTTGCCATTTCCTTCTCCAATGTGTCCCCATTTTACAGATGAGGAACTGAGGTAAATAAGGGTTATGTGACTTGCCCAGTGTCACATAAATATCTGAGGCCATTTAACACAGATATTCCTGACTTCAGGCCTGGTGCTCTAACCACTGTACAACCTAACTGCCCCTAGTGTAGTGGGCAAGTAGGTCATAATCAAGAATGTCATTTTCAGTGCTTCTGCAAAGATTTGGGAGTAGAGACAGGCCATGGGTCAGATTTAGCATACATCAGGCTTTTAGTTTGCAAACTCCTAACTTAGATGATGAAATAATAGATCTTTTATCATTTAGGTAATTTTTTTCCTCTTATTGATTAGCTTTCCAAAAAATGGGAAATCATACTCTTTCTACATTTTGAAAAACACTGAAGGAATCCCTTCTATGGAAAAGTCGATGCAGTCAAGGACAAATGCATTTTCTCCCTCTTTCCTTCTCTAGCATCCTATGGGATGCCATACTTCTCATCATACAAACAAGGTGGCAAAGAATCCTGGGCTTGAAGCCAAAGGATCTGGGTTGGAATCCCATCTCAAGGGCTTGTAAACACTTTGATCACTCAATCTTTGAAGACCACACAATTCTTTCATCTGCAAGACTGTCTTGTAGTAAGAAAAAATGCTTTGAAAATTTTTAAGAGTCACATATAGGTGAGCTATTATTATTTTTCTCTAGACTCATTTAGAGAAGGAAATTGGTCAGTTGCTTATGTGGTGACCTTCCATGGCTGCCTCTGATATGCTGTTGTAGCAGTATTTATTCAGAGAGTTAAATGTTAGAAATGTCATTCCACTCAAAGAATGAGATCTGTTCCCATTTCTGTTTATGGACCACCATCCTCTCTTTTCATGCTCAGGGCATGTTCCAAGATCTTTCATTCATTAGCCATCCAGGGCTTTTCATTGCAAACCTAGAAGTAGCACCTCAGCCTTCATCAAGAAGCATTGTTTCTCCCTTTTGGACAAACCTTTCCAACTCAGCAATTAATAGTTAATAAAAGTTATTGGCTAGATGACTTATCTCACCTGCATCATATTGACAGTTTGGAAATCTCATGCAAGTGTGAGGTAATGTAGCAGTTATTGGAATAGCTGGGTAGGGTAAACATGAACCTCTTATTGCCAGGAATATCTGTACAAATAGAGGGTCTTTTTTTTTTTTTACAAAGTCTATCCTCATTCTTTTTACCTTTCACTATGTTTTGCTAATCTGTCTGAGTCTCTCCTGCTCTCCTGAGTGTCTTACTTCATGTCTCCAGAACGCAGATCTTGGTGAAAGTTTGCAAAGTTCAATCCCCAATAACTCTTCCTAGACTGAAATGTACTTTTCCTGTATGTTCTCCTTTTCATGGGTATTCTTTTTATTCCACAGCTCTTCCAGCTGGAACTGAATTTATAATAGTTATTGTTGGTGAATTGTTTCAGTCCTGTCTAACTTTGTGAGCTCATTTGGGGTTTTCTTGCCAAGGATACTTGAGAAGTTTGCCTTTTTCCTTCATTTTACAGATGAGGAAACAGAGGCAAATGGGATCCAGTGACTTGCCTAGGGTCAGACAGCTAGTAAGTGTCTGAGGTCTCTATTCACTCTACCACTTAACTGCCCTAGTTGTTATAAACATGCATAACTACATTGGCATCTTGCCAGGGCTTATAGGATGGTCTTTTGGTCATTTGGTCTGGTCATTTGACTGTGAGGTAGTGCTGTTTCCAGGTGGAGTGAATGTCATGACTAAAAACAGGTGAAAAACTATTAGCATCTATTCCAGTTATATAAAATCTGCAATTAATTCTAAGGGAGTAGGAGATAAGATGCATTAATTGGAAACACAGGTGAGAAAACTAGAGACTAGGATTCTAGTGGGGAATCTATTTCAATAATCCAGGCAAGTGGTCACCCCCATAAACTAGGCAAGTGGTTAACTCCCAGTATAACTTGAGTGATATCCCTGGAAATGAAAAATAAGTACAATGAGAAAGAATCTACATGACTTTGTGACTGATTAGATGTGAGGGACAAGAGAGAAGGAGAGATCAAAGATAAATAGAATTCCAAGGTTTGAATGATTAACTGAAACAGGGAAGTGAGGAAGAAATGATTTGGGGGAAGATAAATGTAATTGTAGACATGTTGAATTTGAGGTGCTGGCAGGGTATCCCGGGTAGATGGTGTGTGACAGAGTTGAAAATAATGAGTCTGGAGTTTGTCAGAGATGGAACTAGCGAATCATTCGTGTAAAGAGATGGAACTAGCAAATCATTCGTGCAAATTTGGAAATTGAAGTCAGAAGAGTGTCTGGGATTGTCAAAGAAGAGAGTATGGGATAGAAGGCAAGAAAGCCAAATACAGAACACTTTTAAAGGGCAAAGTATAGAAGGAAGATTGACAAATCAAGAATGAGTTCCACAATTAGTTCTACTGTAATACTTGTTTTGAAAACGTGAATTTTTTCTACAAGAATGATATGTTCAGGAACAATTTGAGCATGATGTTAATTTTGCATTTCTTTATGTGAGATTTCATCTATGATGATGCAGAAAATTGCACCACTTCAAAATAACTCATAAGCTGCAACCTTTTTGATAGCTACTTCCACAAGCAAACTTCAGCTCTTTTGCAGGGTAAAGTATCACATTTATTGCATACCTTGATGCAGTAGGAACTGGGCAAAGGAAGGCTGGTTTATACCCACTACCAAGTCTTTCCCCCTCTGATTTTGTTGTTACTGAGCTGTGGACTGTTAAACTACTCTTTCTCCTATAGTTCTTAATTAGATATGAGGGACAAGAGAGGAGAGATCAAAGATAAATAGAATTACAAGATATGAATGATTAACAGAAACAGGAAAGTCATGAAGAGATTATTTGGGAGAAGATAAATATGTTTGCCTTGTGGCAACCTGGATAAAATATGAATAACTACTCAAGAACATGGATGGCACCAGTATTTGTTGTAGTATTTATATATTTTTTAACCATTTAACATATATAAAAATGTGCTTTTATTTTTATTAGGCTCTTTTTATTATTATTATTATTATTTATTGTTTTCTTTATTTTTCTAGTTACATTAATTTAAAAAAAATTACATTACTTTATGAATCATTGTTGGGAGAGAAAAATCAGAACAAAAAGGAAAAGGATGAGAGGAAAAAAAATAGAAGAAAAAGAAGTAAACTTATATTAAATTCCTTTTTAATGTGCCACTTGTGGAGTTTTTAAATATTGTAAATTTAACACCATTTCCCCCATAAGTCCTTTGGTTTTTATCATGCAATTTGACAAAATAGGCTTATTTTTTGGGAGTTCATGTTATATTATAGCAGAACTGACTGTATTTGTAAATTAATAATAATAATAGTATTTATATTATTTAAAGTTTGTAAAGTCCTCTATATATGTTACCTCATCTAGTTCTTATATCCTTTTGAGGTAGATGTTATTATTATCCCTGTTTTACAAATAAGGAAATTGAAAAGTAAAATGACTTGTAAGTGTCTTGATCATAATAAGTATATGAGGCAGGATTTTGCTTAAATTGATTATAGTAAAAGTTGATAACCATGCTCTGATATGAAGTCATGTGTGTATATGTATTTATGCATATTGTCTTCCTCCATTAGACTGTAAACTCTTTGAGGGCAGGGATTCTTTTCTGATTCCAAGTCTAATATTCTCTCCTCTGTGCATTCTAAGAGGTAGAAGAAGAACCAGGATACTGAGTGTAATGTCACAGAAGAATCATAATAAGAAGAGCTCACATTTATCTAATGGGTTACTCTTTTCAAGGTACTTTATTCATAATACCTATTTGAGGTTATTATCCCCATTTTATAAATGAGCAAAGTATTATATTTGAAGAAGTCAAAGTTATTTTGCCCAGAGTCACAGAATTAGCAGGAATTAAATTCAGATCTTTTCATTCCAAGCCCAGTGCTCTTTTCCCTGTACCATGTTGTATGTGGTGATCATCAGGGCCAAATGACCTAGAAGGTCAAAGAGAATGAAAGCAGTGAGGAGGTCATTGGGATTTGATATTCAGGTAACTTTTTGAAAAATTTATTCCAGTAAGATAGTGGGAACAGTTACCAGGATTGAAAGGTTAAAGAGTGAATGAGTAGAAAATAAATGATGAGCTCAATGGAAACTGTACTCTTGAGAAATTTGATGGTTAAAAGAAGACTATAGATCTTGTACTTTGAAGGGATTAACTTGTGGTATCCCCAGATAAAATTTTAACCTAGTATTTCAAGTTTAAATTATACATCAGGTATCTTGTTTGAACTTGGATGAAGAACATGGAATCTTATTGATCAACTGTAAAAGCCAACTGTAAAATGAGGGTTAAGGATGAACTGAGATAATATTTGTAAAAGCACTTAGCACAGTGCCTGGCACATAGAATATGCTATATAAATGCTTGTTTCCTCCCTCCCTCCCTCTCATTGAGAATTTACCTTTAATAGGATTGATACCTTTAAACCCATGTTTTTCCCCTTCTCTCGTCCACAACATTATTCATTTACTAATGTGAAAATCAGTTGTAATGAATTCTCAGAAATGTAAGAAGATAGCACTATTTTCATTAATAACTAACCACAGTGGAGGAAAAACCATTTATTTTTATGGCTGAAGGGTTAATTAGCAAACACTAAGTACATGAATCATAGAATTTTAGAATTGGAAAGGACCTTAAAGATCATTTATTCCAACCTCTAACCCTACCTTCCTCAAATTATATGTAAGAAAACTAAGCCTTAGAATAATTTTATCTTGCTCACCATCAAAGGGCTTTGATGGTGAAAGATCTGCATAAATCGTAGATGAGTAATTCTTTTTTTTCCTGGTTTCTAATAAATATTAGATTAGTTGAGTAGCTATAGTATAAGAGAAAGCCTTTAATTTTGCAGGGCATTGCTTAATGTTTGGACAGTGAGGAAAGGGGATTAATAGGTATCTGTTGAAAGTATAAGATGCCAAAGAATGAAAAGGATTCTATTTAAGAAACCTTTGCTTCCTTTTCCTCCTTTATTCTTTATCATTCTAATCAGTTCCAAATGTTTGGCACATTTCCCTGGGATTCTTCGGGGAGGTAGGAAAGTCAGTTTTGACTTTTTAAACAACTGGAATATGAATAATATTTCCATTATTCTTTGGTTGTTGCTGATATTTTTTCATTTATGTATTCATAGAGCAGCTTTCATTAAGTTAAATCGACTATAGTAAAATTTGATAATCATGCTCTGATAGAAAGTTGTATGTGTGTGTGTGTGTGGGGTCTTCCTCCATTAGAATATAAACTCTTTGAGGGCAGGAGTTCTTTTCATTTTTTGTTAGCAATACTTGGTACATAGTATAAACATGAAATAAAGGTTTGTTGAGCAATTGATTACTTATGTTAAAGACAATATTTTCTGGTGCCTCAGAATGGCATAGAGGTGACCCCACATTTTCAAAGTCTGTGACAATATAGTGACAGTTTCTGTCAAGCTGGAAAGCCTCTGAATACATATTATTTTATATATTAATATAATCTCTGTGAAAGTATCCTGGTAAATATGCAATATGTCATGAATATATGAAGAAGCTATGATTTCATCACAATCTGAAAGAACTTCTTTAACTAGGTGTTAAGTATGCTGATCAAATCCTGTCTGACTTAATTGATATATCCTAAATCTTTATCTGAAGTACAAGTGATTTGTCTAGAGTCACAAAGCTAGTTCAGAGAAAAGATTTGAATGCAGGTCTTCCCAATCCCAAGTCATCACACAGATGAGTTGTATTACAAAGAGAAGTTCCCTAGATAAGCTTGCCAAGAAAGTAAAGAACTTTATCGTGGGACATACCTTTACAAACTTGCAAGAATATTTGAAGCTTTGCTATAGATACTAGTGACAATCTATCTATCTATCTATCTATCTATCTATCTATCTATCTATCTATCTATCTATCTATCTAT
>JAJPUD010000179.1:600996-614350 GCA_023553655.1 Myrmecobius fasciatus
TATCTATCTATCTATCTATCTATCTATCTATCTATCTATCTATCTATGTCTGTCTGTCTTTCTATCTATCTGTCTGTCTGTCTCTCTCTGTCTACATATATATCTACCTTAACTTCTTTAAAATTTTTGTGCTTTTTTTCCTCAATTGATAAATGATCAAAAGTTATGAACTATGCCCAAGGACCACAAAATCATGCTAATCCTTTGAACAAACAATACCACTACTAGGCATGTATCACAAAAGAGATTTTTTAAAAAAGGAAAGTGATCTATAGGTACAAAATATTTATAGCAGCTCTTTTCTCAGGGCAAAGAATTGGGAATTGAAGGGATACCCATCAATTGAGAAATGGCTGAATAAATTGTGGTATGTGATTATGATGGAATAATCTGTAATTCTGTAAGAAATGATGACCACGGTGCTCTCAGGAAAACCTGGGAAGTCCTCCATGAGCTCAAGCAAAGTGAAATGGACTGGGTACAAAATAATAGCAATGTTGTGGGAAGATCAACTGACTTTGCTCTTCTCAACAATACAATGATCCAAGGCTACTCTGAAGGACTTAAGATAAAAACTGCTATCCATAGCATAACTAGAGAAAGAACTGATTGTTTCTGAATACAGATTGAAGTGTACTTTTTATTTTTACTTTTTTTGAGTTTTTTTTTTTTTGGAGGGAGATGATAGGAGATTTATGTTCTTTTGCAATATGGCTTTTATGGAAATGTTTTGCATAATTTCATATATGACTTCTTAATGTGGGAGGGTGGGGAGAAAGAAAGGAAGAGAATGTGGGACTCAAGGCTTTAAAAACAAATGTAAAAAATTTGGGAAAAATAAAATATTAAATCAATACAAAAAATTTTGTGCTTGGATCCTTCCTCCACCTCCATTTTTAGTATTCTTCATTCAGATGGCAAGAGACCTTTTCTGTACTAAAAATCATTCCTTGCCTAATTAGAGCTACTGTTGAACATCAGTTTCTTTCCTTAAAATATTCTTTTGCCAAGTTAGCACCTGGTATTTTTTTTTAAATGGTGAGTGAGAGTGCATTTTTATTTAATAAGTAAGGCGAGGCTTTGTTAAAAAATAGAATGTAAGTAGAATAATTTCTATTTATACAGTCATATCTATAGTTATCAATATATAGGTATTTGTATTGAATGAATATTCAATATATATTCAATGAAAAGAGTTTGCTATTTGGGCTGGAAAATTCTTAGTGAATAAAAGTGAATAAAAATGCTAGAGAGGTTCAGTACAAGAAGAGAAGATTTTTAGAAGCTTGATATATAGTTTGCTGCCTTAACTGTGACAAACCTGAGAATATAGGTTTGGTTAATTTGGATAGCTGTCTCAAACAGTGGGGAGTATCAGAAAGATTTTCTGAATGTATGCTTGAATGCTGGAATTTGCATATAAACTTTAATCTGGTTTTCATGTATTTGAATATCTTCCTTTTCCAGTTAAATATCCTGATTGTCTTTAAAAACATTTGGGAAAATAAAACATTGTTAATATAGGGATTGATACATCCCTACATCTGGTTGTCTATATCAAATTACTTACTTTATCAATGAGAGACAGAATTTGGAACTCAAAATTAAAAAAAAATAATGTTAAAATTGTTTTTTTACAAGTAGTTGAAAAAATAAGATAATCAAAATAAAAAAAATACGATTTCTTTTTAAAATGAGCATTTTCAAAGTGTGAATTATTCCTCCAATATGCTAACACCTCACATTCTTCCCTAAAATCCAAGAAAGTAGTATTTTGAGTTAATATTATATTAATATATACATAGTCAACACGTTCAACCTTCCTAGAAATCATACATTATTTTTTTTTTGCTTTTTTGCTGAGGCAATTGGGGTGAAGTGACTTGCCCAGGGTCACACAGCTGTTATGTGTCTGAGACCAGATTTGAACTCAGGTCCTCCTGACTTCAGGGCTGGTGCTCTATCTACTGCGCCACCTAGCTGCCCTCATACATTATATTTTCCAACAGTATTTTTCAGCATTGCTTTAATTGCATGGTGGTCAATTATTTATTTTATATATGAGTATGCTGGATAAAATAAAATAGGTAGAAAACAACCCTATCTAAAGGATGAGCTAGAAGTCTTTATAGAGAATTATGAATATTCTTAGCTTTTGATATGAAGTTTCTGGTTTAGGGAATGCCATCTGATATTGAGTCATTGAGTAGAATTCATTTTTCCTTGTCTTATTCAATATTTTTCATTGATTCCCTCTGTTAGGGGGAAAATTCTTAATGGTATTATTTTTCTAATTAGTAAATAATTTTGAGATACTGGTCATGGGACAACAATATTGCATAATGCCATTGTTAAATAACTTCGTCCATTTTAGTACTATAGATAGCCTATTTTGATGCATTTGATAGGTGTGACTCATATTTGATTGCTCTCCTTCCCTTATATAGTACATTGAAAATGCAGTAGACCTGAATTTGAGTAAATTAAAAAAAATAGTCTGACATGATTTCTACCTTAACTCAGTGTTTGTAGTTTTGTCACATAAAACAGTGGAGAATGAAATTCATGCCATGCGCTTAAACCTTTTATAACAACTTGAAATGATTTGTAACTTTACTGTGTCTTTTGTTTTGTGTGAAAATGTTATGTGTATGTGTGCACATGCACACACGTGTATTTATATGGATTCTATTTACTATCACATTGTAGATTTGAACTTTTAAGATTAGCACCATTTTCTAATTAAGTTATGGTATAACAAAGTGAAAAGTGATGCTTCAGTTATGGGGCTGAGGATCAAATTGGCTCCCCAAAACCAGTTGGTAAATGAAAGAAAATAAATTAATATTTTCCCATGCAATTCTATTTAAAAATAACCCAAACAGAAATGTTTTTTTTTATTAAAACTGCTAATATTTACTAGTATTACTAATCACTTTTTAAAATGATACACAGAGCAACATTTTTTTAAAATAACAAATCCCTAAGTAAAATTTGGTATTGGTCCTCTTAGTCTAACTTCATTTTTCCTCATTGTTGAGGGTTTCTCTTACCTTCAGCCATTTGTCTTGAAGTAAAAATTCTCATGAGGAATATACACATTTGGCTTTAGGCCATAGAGTCACTGACTCATAAAATATTTGAGCTGGAAATCACTTGAGAGATCATCCAGCTTAATCCTTCACTTTTAAGATGAAACAGCCAAAGCACAGAGGTGTTAAGTGACTTACATCATGTCACATAGGTCCAAGCAAAGCCAGGACCTGGACCATTACTTTGGTGCCTGACACATAATAGGTGCTTAACTTAAAACAAAACAAACAAATAAAATCTAGCTCATTGAATTTTTCTATTATATTATGTCATATTTAGTGGTATGCTGGTTTCCAGCTGACTTTCTGAAAAAACACATACACAACACATTTTAAAGTTTGTTTGTATTAACATTTTCTCCATCTCTTTAAATCTAAATAGTCAATAAAACAATAAATAAATATCTGATTTGTAGTAGTTGCTCATTTCTGAATTGTAAATGCTCATGCTAAAAATTTGACAATCGATTCTGAGTCTTTTCAAGGCGACTCCAGTACATCATTGCTTATTTTAAATAATCATATTTTAAAATATTGTCCATGTAAAGGTTACCCTTTCCCTTAGCCACAATGAAAAGAATGTTAAAGTATACAGTATAAAATAAAATCTGGTTCTAAGTGATAACAGCAAAACATTAATATTTCTGAATGAGTATTTGTGAAACCACTTGTTGATTTATGGACTTTATATAAATCAACTGTAACTTTCCTATGATCACTTTAACATAAAACATTTTTTAGTGTTCCTTTCAACTCCATCTATCGGTACTTTATCTTATGAAATAGTTCTGCTCACTATCCTTTCTCTCAAAAAGCTGCTAAGATAATTTCTCCCAATTTTTTAGCTCCTTTGTCTTCCTAGCTCTTCTTTTTTTCTTTCTACATAGCTGGTAATAATTTATAGATCTGTAAAACAATACTACATTAACTAGTGTGACCTCTAATTAGAGAGGAATTATTTCCCTCTTCCTTTCCCCTTGCCTTCCTTATCTCTTTAGCCTTTCCCCCCCTCTTTTTCTTTAACTTTTTTTTGTAGCTAGTTTTAATAACAAGAGTGTGGATGTGCTCATTTTTGCATGTGCACAAATGAATACACAATATATCCAAAGTGTATTTAATTACAAAATTTGGAGTTAAAAGATCAAGTTTGCCAGAATATGAATTTTATTTTATTTTTTCAATAAATATTTTATTTTTCCAAATTCATTTAAGATAGTTTTCAACATTCATGTTCATAAAACTTTGTGTTCTAAATTTTTTTCCATCTCTTCCTTATATCCCTCTTCCTCAAGATAGCAAACAATCTGATATAGGTAATCTTTTTAAACATAATTCCATATTTGTCACATTATGCAAGAAAAATCATACTAAGAGGAAAAACCCCACGAGAAAGATAAAAACAAACAAACAAAAAAGTGAAAATACTATGCTTCAATCCACATTCAGTCTCCATAGTTCTCTTTGTAGATACAGATGGCTTTTTCCATCCCAAGTCTGTTGGAATTGCTTTGAATCACTGCATTGTGAGAAAAGTCAAGTTCATTACAATTGATGTTCACGTTGTAATCTTCTTGTTATTGTGTACACTGTTCTTCTGGCAGAACATGAATTTTAGAAATAGATTTAAACAGAACTTAAGACCAAGATATAAAGTAACTTATTGTGATTCTTATAAGGATAATTGGAGGATTAAAAATAGAATTGTATTAGGCATGATTAACAGGTGTCAAACTCTACACACGATTTTAAAGTGCTTAATGTTCAAAGATCATTGGAACTTCTGAGCTGGTATTTTGGATGAACCTTAAACTGAACCAGATTCCCAACTTCCTCTAAATTAGTAATAAACTGAGGGGTTAGGTCAGGTTAGATCCAGTTTTTCAGTGTCTCTTCAAATGAGTGTGAATCTTTTCGTTTCATTCAAACCCATCTTGGTCATTATTTAGGACAGTTTAGAGATGAACTTCTCTCTAGGATTAGGAGACAAGAAAAAAATCTATTCAACCACATATTCTAGAATGAGCTAAAAATGGGACAGCAAGGAAGCAAGATCTTGAAAAATTTGAATTGCTATTTATAATTTTTCTTTTATCCCACAACTTTGCCCAAATTCCTTAATGATCATAGTTTTCTTTACATCCCCCATAGCACTTATACAATACCTTAAAGAATAAATATTGATTTTTGTATTGAAAACTTTGAATGAATTTTGATGTTTTATAGAAGAAAGTCTGAATCCCTATGCATGTTCCTACAGTTTTATCAGCATATACAGTTCATAGACTTCATTAAAGTCTAATTTGCTTATCAGTCTATCAACAAATATTTGCAAAATGCCTAGTATTTGCCAGGCAGTGTGTTTAGTGTTGGGATTACACAGACATGAAAGAAACATGTGTGTGTGTGTTGTAATTTATTTTGGGGGAGATAGGGAACAAGGAGAGGGACGTTCTAGCAGCTGAGAGGATTGGAATATTTCTCAGGGAGTTGGTAGGTTTTGAGCTGAGCTTTGAAGTAAATTGGGATTCTAGGAAGTGGAGGTGAGGAGGATGAATGTTTCTAATATGAAAATATATGGCATCTAATGTAGGCATCCTAATTGTACCCCCACTACCTATATAACTATATCAACTTATACAGTGAATCCTTCAATAAAATGTAGTTGAATTCTTCATTCATCAATCCATCAAAAATATTTATTATATGCCTAGTTTGTGCCAGACACTGTGCTAGGCATTAAGTTTACAAATCTAATCATTTAATGCCACAGATGAACACTAACAAGATCAGTTTGGCAGAAGGACAAGGAGCATAAAGGGGTAGTAAAGTGTAATGAGATTGAAAAGGTAGGTTTGGGGCCAGGTTGTGAAGAATTTTAAATACTGAAAAGAGGAATTTGTACTTTATTTGATCCTGGTCTAATTAGTCTACTCACAGTTCCCTAAATATACCTTTCACTTTATCTCAGAATTCCCCTTGTATGGAAAAGCTGTATTCCTTTCCACCAACATAAATCTTATTCAGTCTTCAAAATAAAAGTTAAATTCTACTTCCTTCACCTCTTCTGGACCTTGCCTGACCACCCAAACCAAAATGATCTTTACCACTAATTTATTACCTGCATCCCCTATTTAAAACTTCATCATTTAGCACAATTCCTGGCTCCTGGTAGGTGTTTAATAAATGTTTACTGCTTGCAATTGAAACATATCCTGCCATGTATCTTATACTAACTACCTTTTGCCATTAACTTACCCTGATTATAAATCCCTGGAAGATGGGGATCAAGTATAACATAGTTTTTAGTTTAAGAAGTGACCATACACTGAGAGAGCAGGGAAATAAATATTTAAATAGTACCTACTATGTTTCAGACACTGTGCTAAGCACTTTACAAATATCTCATTTGATCTTCATAATAACCCTGGGAAACATGTGCTATTATTATTCTCATGCTTGAGGAAATTAAGGCAAGCAGAGGTTGATTGATTTTATTTAACAACCCTCCAAGCCCTTCAAGACATCTCCTTTTGCAGTCTAAACAATTGTTTCAACCAATATTTTTGTGGCAATATCTTGAGGTCCTTCAGTAATCTGATTGTTTACACCAGACTTTTTCTAGTTTGTCCTTATTATTTTAAAAATGCATGCTCAAGTACTCAAGTATGAACACAGTGCTCTAACCTAGGGCAGAATATAGGGACCTCTTCCACAGTAGTCAGTCCACTTTATGTCAGACACAATGCTAAGTGCTGTAAAATAAAGGCACAAAGCAATTCCATTCCCTCAAGAACCTTACATTCTCAATTTTAATGCTCTTGACACTATTTTTACAGGATCTTTCTGTACTTTTAAATTTATCTCTCCTTGCCTATTTAATTTTCTATATGCAGCTTTTAAAAGTTATTTCCTTGCACATACCCATAGATCTATTTAGACAACTCTCCACTTTTTTCCCCCTTATCAAATTGTTTCTCTTTCTATATTCAGAATTTCATTCTTTAGAATGAAAGTTCTGACCTAGAATGATAATAGTGGAATTTTAGTCCATAGGATATTACCTATTCCTTCTCCAAAGCCTTTGAAACCCTTTGAAATATATTCTCTTAAAAATATAGGGTTCACACAACACAGCATTTTAACGCTTTCTGTGAATATTTCCACGCATTTTGTTTTCCTTCTTAGGTTGTTTTTTTCTTCTTCTCTTTCTAGATCTGATGTTTCTTGTGCAGTAACATAACTGTATAGATATGTATACATGTATTGTATTTGTCATATAATTTATCCTATTTAGCATGTATTAGATTACCTGTCATCTAGGGGTGGGGGGTGGGGGGAAGGAGGGGAAAAGCTTGGGAAAAAAAAGTTTTTTGCAAAGGTCAATGTTGAAAGGTCACTCATATGTTTTGTAAATAAAAAGCTTTATATAAAAAAATATAGGGTTCATGTTAAACTATGTCCAGCTTTCCTCTCCCAACAACAAATTATAAGTTAGAGTGGGGTTATATCACTGCAGAGGTTCACATTCTTTTGATTTCAGCAACCAATTTCTTATGGGTGATAATAATTTTTAAGAGGGGAGTTTTCTTCATCAAGTCATTCAACTTTGAAAACTGAAATCATCATTAAAGCGAGTCAAGAGAGAGAAAAAGAGAGGGACAGAAAGAGAGAGAGAGAGAAACAGAGACAGACAGACAGACAGACATAGACAGACACATACACAGAGAGACTGATAGAGAAGCAGAAACAAAGAGTGACAGAGGAGAGACAGAAGAGAATAAGAGAATGAGAATAAGAATAGATTTATAGGATAATAGAATCATACATCTAGAATGCCTTAGAGTCCAAAGCATCATTTTATAGGTAAGGATACTGAGGCCCAGAGAATTTAAATGATTTGTCCAAGGTAAGACAAATAGTGTCAATCAGAATTCCAATCTAATTCATGTGACTCCAAGTTCAGTTTTTTTTTGCTTAGCATTTTTGACTGCCTAATATGTTAATAAATGTTGAAATAATTAAAGGTCCCTGAAATTATTATGTGATGCTTCTATGCTATGTTAGACTTACGATTGATTTCTTGAATTCTTTATCTATTTTATCCTTCTCTCTGGGTTGTCTGTAACATACTAAGAACTTCTGTCCCAATATTCTGTAGTATACAAAATACTCTAAGGACTCCACTGAAATAGTGTGATATTGATGAAAATAACTGAGGTGCAACCAGTTGCTATTCAGCAATAGATAACAGAATATTTTTTCAAGCAAATCTTCTGAGATGGCCCCAGCTCTAAGATGCAAAAGCAATGGAATATTCATTTTTCTATTTAGTTATACTCATGAGGTATTTTCAAATATGAAATATAACAGTGTTTTACAATTTAAAATGTTCAGGGAAAATCTATTTTTTTGATTTAGATCTGGTGTAGGAATACACATACTAGTTAGTGTGTGACCCTGGGCAAGGCAATGAATTCTTTTTGCCTCAGTTCCTCATCTGTAAGATGAGCTGGAGAAAGAAATGGCAAATCATTCCAGTATCTTTTCCAATCAGACTCTGAAAATCAGGAAAATAAACAAAATGATTTATTAAGTACCCACTATGTGCCAGGCACTGAACTAAGTGCTAAGGATATAAAAAAGAGCAAAAATAGTCCATGTTTTCAAGAAGTTCACAAAGTTTAATGAGGGAGACAGCATGTAAATAGCTATGTGCAAACAAACCATATGCAGATTAAATTGAAAGTAAGCAACAGAGGGAAGGCATTAAAATTAAGGAAAGGCTTCTTCTAGAAAGTGAGATTTTAATTGGATTTTGAAGAAAGCCAAGAGGTAGATTTCAGTCAGTCAAATCAAAGAGTTGAGAGATGGAATGGAAAGAACAGAGGGAAAGCAGATCCCTAGGTCACCATGTGTGTGAGGAATGAGGAAAGTTGTAAGAAGGCTGGAAAAGTGGGAGTGGGCCAGGTTGTAAAGAGTTTTCCGTGACAGGATTTTATATTTGAAGCTGGAGGGTTTATGGGCCCACTGGAGTTTATTGAAAAACGTGATGTGAGTCAGAACTATAGCTTGGGAAGAACACTTTGACAACTACATGGAGAATGGACTGGATTGGAGGAGATTTGACTAATTAACAAGCTACTGGAATAGTTCAGATGTGAAATGATGGCAATTCCCAGAGTGGTGTTAGCTATGTCACAGAAGAGAAGTGAGCCCAGATGAAAGATAGGACAAAAGTCCCCCTGTAATATAATATTCTATGTTTTTTTTGCCAATCTAAAAAGATTTTTTTATTTTGTCCATTACATCTTTTGAGCAATGTTTAGTTACTTTTAATTGAACTAAATAGTTTAACTATCTTAAAAATAGTTGTTCTGTGGATTTTTTTTTTTGCTTCAGAGTCTTAATGGGTAGTATTTTTTTTTTGGTTTAGACTGTAGAGTTTAAATAAAAAACACAGTTTTTGTTGAGACTGGATGTCTTTACCACTGAAACAAATGTAATATATATATTTTTTAAAAGATTGATCAGTTTTGGAAAAGATGAAAATATGTGGATGATGTTCTCACTTGTTTAGCATTTTTGTTTTTGTAAATGGGATTTTGCTTTAATATATAAATTACTCAAGTATAATTGTTTGGATTTTTCCAGAGGAATAAGCATTGGTTTGGGAAATGTCCAACAGTGGTGATTTAATGACTGGGGCTTCAGAAGTCTGCATTTGATAGAAGGCCCTGAGAGGGTTACTTCAAGTGACTTTCATCAACTCCATCTGATATGTACCTTTAAACTTAGGATTCTTCATTACAATTGCCTGTACAGAGCTTCAGTACCCCTGCAGCTTGACCTTGTGAAGTGTTTCATGGATTTAATGAGAGACAGATTGAGAGAAATTATGTATGGGCCACATGTTTGTTACCATCTCAGGCCACTAGCTTGGAATGAAAGACTGCATTGCATTATTCTGAGTTACATTAAGAAAGCGAACTCCCTCCTGAAATTCCCCCTCTCCCAATTCTCTTGAACTGTTCCATTCAGTTTAGAGAAATATTTGTAAAAATCTAGGAAAAGTGGCATTAGTTCTATTAGGACACTAGTGATCATGCATAATGTTACCAAATATGCTATATATTTTGCGAATCTCTTACACCTGAATAGAAAACTTTATTTTCCTCTGTTTTGCAAGTAAGATGATTTATATTGCCAATTTAAAAATAGGCTTTATGTAACACTAAAATTGATTTTTATATTGTTCCACTGAGTTTTCATGAATTCTAATTATTTAGGAGATATATTCTTCCTCAATTATTTAATGACAGATACTATTCTTGACTTAAAGTTTATGTCTTTAAAAAATAAAAAATAATTTTTTCTAAAAATAGTTTTCATTTGGAATCAGATTATATCACATGTATATATGTGTGTGTGTATGTATGTGTGTAATGTAGAACCATTTCAACATATTGATAGGGATCAGGGCTAACAAAGAAAATTGAAATCTATAAAATGTCCACCAAATTTAATGATGATAATTGCTAACATTCATATATATATATACATACATATATATAAGCATATATATATACACACACACATACACACATGCATATATATATATCACTTTTTAACAAAAAAAGCTTTACATGTGTATTTCATTATATCCTTACAACCATCCTGTGACTTAAATCCTATTTTCATTTTACAAATGAAGAAACTAAAACAAAGAAATTTGTTTAGAATCACACAGGCTAAAGGTTAGAGACAGGATTCAGATTCAGGATCCAATGCTATATATATTATAACATCAAGTTTCCTCATAAAATACCATTTTAATCATTAATCTCAACTTTCCTTTCCCCATCCTGCAATCTGTTCCCCATAACTCTTTATATTAAGGGTATATTATATTATGTTTAATTATATTTTATACTTATCATATTTTCATATTATATTATATTAATGAGTGCTTAACCTAAACTCAGGAAGACTAATTTTCCTTCATTCATGTCTGGCCCCAGATACTGCCTCACTGTGTGACCCTGTTCAAGTCACTTAATCTTGTTTGCCTTAGTTCCTCATCTATAAAATGAGTTGGAGAAGGAAATGACAAAATCCTTCCAACTTCTTTGCCAAAAAAAACCCAAATGAGATCAGGACTGAAGCAACTGAAGAGAATATTTAGGAATAAAAAAATCTGACTTTGAGTACAATTCCTTTTATTTTTTCTGGTCTGTTCCCTATATTTATTTACAATTCTGTAACCAAAACAAAACAAAACCAAAAAAAAAAAAAGAAAGGCAAAAAGTATTCTAAAGTTAAGTCAGAAATCCCTGAATAATAACTGATTTCTTAAAATGTTTGTTCCAGTTTCATGCCTTATGTGATGCCATTTCATTCCTGCTTACACTAAGCCTTTACAAATAATTGCTTCAGTAAATACTTGGATTTGGATGTCTGAATAAAATGGAAGGGGTGGGGGAGAAATGGTTAGAAATAATGTATTCTAGTGTTCCTTTTTTTAAAGAACAGAGTAGACCAAAATTTGCATTATATATTTAAAACATTTCAAGCATTCCTACTTATAGACAAGAGTTCTTTACCTTTTAAAAGAAATTATATAACATATTATGGTTTGTTTTTTTTTCAGCTGCTAAACCAGGACTGTTGCCTCCACCACCAGCTCTTCCCCCCAGACCTTTTGTGTCCCAGGTAGGAACCAAATTTGATCCCAGTAGTTTTGACATGAATGTTTTATATTGCTAGCATCCCTATGCATCCAGTGCTTTGTGACTTACACAGATTAATTGGGCAGATTTTCATGTGAATGCTGAGCCATGTAGTCTGCAAAAGAAGCAGATTTTCATTATACTTAATTGACTTTTTCTTTGGACAAGGTTTCTGTCCAGCAGAATTGCTGCAGTGATAACCCATAAGGATAGGGATGGGGACTGGGAGGTAAAATTACTTCTAAGGACTGGGCTAACCCATTGAAACATACATAGATATTGAAGGACAGGATTAGATTGTCCTGAAATCTTTCCACTTACAGATAAACATCAGGGATGAAGCTGGTTGGCTGAAATAGAGTGGTCATCCCTACCACTGACTGGGTATTGTACAGTCCCAGCACAGCCTTAAAATTCTGTAGTGCCCTAAGAACAAAAAATACCAGTGCAGCAGAGAAGGGAAAGCTGTTTTGTATCCGAATTAAGTCTACCTCATTGACATGCGTTACTATGCTTGTTCATCAAATCATCATTCCCCTGTTGATTAGAATTTAGAGGAGTGCAGTAAATTCAGAGTGTGTTATGAGGTCTCCCTTTTATCAAGACTGCTGATGAGAGATGTTAACAAGGCAGTTTCTATAATTGTTCTATTCCACATTAACTTATAGGGATGACAATCGTTTTAGTCCTTTCTGCAAGAATGCTCTTCCTTATGTCTTATTTTCCCTTCTGTCACTGAAATATTCCAAGATTCATCTCTCAATGAGTATTTTATGGCGATGCTAAGGGATATTTTACTAAGAAGGTCCATATTTCTGTCCTGTGATATTCCATAGTTCTAAGATGAGACAATGGTTGACTTCAGATTAAAATGAACGGTTTTGTGACCAGTTGAGCTACCTAATCCTCACCCATCTATTCCCTCAGAAAGTTGAAGTATGTGTTTCAAATTGAAGCATAATAAGATACCAGGAAAGATTAGTTGAAGGTCTGTCCTGACTCAAGGACAAGTTAGAAATCCTTTTAATTATTGTCTTGAATTAACTATTGGCTTTCATAGATCTTCACCCAATCAAGTAGAGTGTTGACTATGCATCTAAATGCTGATAAATATAGCTATATTTACCTTTTAAGTCAGTGTTAAACTCAAATAGAAATGAGATGCCATGGGCTCCATATTGTTTTAGAAAATCATAAGTTAACAGTATGAATGTTTTATTGTGTTTTTATTTATTTTGTTAAATATTTTTCCTTCCTTCCTTCCTTCCTTCCTCCTTCCCTCCCTCCCTTCCTCCCTCCCTCCTTCCTCCCTTCCTCCCTTCCTCCCTTCCTTCCTCCCTTCCTTCCTGCTTCCTCCCTTCCTCCCTCCCTCCCTTCCTTCCTTCCTTCCTTCCTCCCTTCCTTCCTTTCTTCCTTCCTTCCTTCCTTCCCTCCTTTCTTCCTCCCTTCCCTCCTCCCTTCCCTCCTCCCTCCCTCCCTTCCTTCCTTTCTTCCTTCCTTCCTTCCTTCCTTCCTTCCTTCCTTCCTTCCTTCCTT
>JAJPUD010000179.1:620787-635715 GCA_023553655.1 Myrmecobius fasciatus
ATCATCATCATCATCATCATCATCATCATCATCATCATCATCATCATTTCTTGCATTTACTTAGCACTTTAAAAATTTCAAAATATATGTTATCTAATTTTATCTTCACAATAATCCATGTGAGATTGGTCTATTGGTATTCCATTTTTCCTGAGGCTGAGCTTGTTATTGTCTGAACTTAGATCTTTTTGGCTCCAAGTCTAATCCTCAAGCCAATATGATACCTACCTGCCTCTGGTCTTGGCCCAGAAAAGGGAGTGAGGGTCATAGCTTCTCTGTACTCTTTCCTGGTCAGACCACATGTAGAGTATTTTTTTGTATTTTTTTTTTTACCATTTTGAAGTGATGCATTTTAGGGGAGCATAAGAAGTAAAGTTCTCATGGAGGAGAATATATTTGAGTTGGGCTTTAAAGAATAAATAGGAATTTTAATAAATAAAAAGAAGGAGAAAGGACATATGACAGATATTGAGAATAGCTCTGAAGAAGGAAAGAAAAAGTCATGTTTGAGTAGCATAACTCAAACTAGCTGTAAATTCAAGTGTATGAAGTATGTGAAAATGCTGTAAAGGTAAAGTACTTTCTTTTTAAAAGCGACTTGGATGCCAAGAAAAGGAATCTAGATAATATTTGATGTCAATAGAGTATTTCTGAAAATTTTTGAACAGAAGAGGACATTCTTCTATATAAGGAATATTTTTTCTGGCAGTCATATAAAGAGTAACTTGGAGGTGAGTGGAAGTAGAAGTGTCAACCTCTTAGGAAATTATTATAATAGTGTAGGTACTAGTGATATCAGTGAAAAGAGAGAGGGAAAGAAGTGGTCTCAGAAGTAAGATTTATATAATAATAACAATACTTTAAGGATTACAAAGCACTTTACATATGCTGTCACTTGGACAGAACAAAGTATTATCAGAATTCAGAGGAAAGATTTTTTTTTTTTAACAAGGAAATGGGGTTAAGTGACTTGCCCAGGATGACACAGCTAGTAACTATTAATTATCTGAGGCTGGATTTGAACTCAGGTCCTCCTGGGTCCAGAATGGGTACTCTATCCCCTGTACCATCTGTCTTTCCCCAGGAAGAAAAATTAAATCTCATTGAAGGAATCAACACAGGGTTCTTGGAGAAGAAATATTTAAGATATATCTTGATGGATAGGATTTTAACAGGTAGAGATGATGAAGGAAGAGCATTTCAGACATCAGAACATATAAAGAAAGGTTAAAGTGTGAAGGGTATTTGTAGGAATATAATAAATAAAATTGGAAAATTTGGTTGAAAATATATAATTGAGAGCATCCAATGTGATGCTTTATTTAGTAGCTTGTGGGGAAACATTGAAAGGTTTTTTGTTGTTTGGAAAGATTAAAGGTGGTGTGCTAGGATGAATTAAAGTGAGGAGAAACTGGAGGTCAAGCAATTAAAGGTAATATGAAATGATGCTAGAAAGATAAGCAAAATCAGATTTCGGAGAGATTTGACAACCAGGCAAAAGAGCTTATGCTTTTCCTGGTAAGTAGTAGACAGTTAATGCTAATTTCTGAGCAGAGATGGTAATTATTCACTCAATCAATAAGCATTTATTTAAATGACCACTATGTGTCTGCACTGTGCCTATATTGAAGAGATACTAGAGAAGAATTTATGTAAAAAAGATCTCAACTTTTTATTAACTACAACTTCATGTGAGCTGGCATGGTGCTGCTATAACCTGCATTAGCAGAAATTTGAGCCCAGGAAAGGTACGTGTATAACTCTGGCAAGGTTTGGAAATTTTTGAACAGTAATGGCTACCAAACATTTTCAATCTTTTTTTGGTGCTATCACAAAATATTCTTATTTAATGCAAATAAAATAAAAATTTTATTAGGGATTATTTTGGGATTTTATAGAGGTTAAATTAAAAAAAATAAGAAAATTCTACTTTCAAAAAGTTTAACTTCTTTTAGGAGAGACAAATATGATAAACATATATAGAATAAATACAAAGTATTTATATATTTTATATAAAATGTATTATATAAAATATTATATATATATATATATAACTTTTATATATAACTACATACAGAGTAGTTATTGGGAGGAGACCCTGTGGTTAGAGAGAATTAGGAGAAATTTTGTGTGGAAGATGATGCTTGAACCAAATCTTGAAGGAGGCAAGGGATTCTGTAAAGTAGAAGTGAGGAAGGTTGCATTCTAGAGAGTCTCTGAAAAAACATGGAGATAGGAGAACAGAAAAATGACCAACACAGCTGGATCATAGCATTCAGGAAAGGAAGTAATGGATAATTAGTCCGGAAAGATAAGTTGGGCCAGGTTGTGAAGGATGTTAAAGGCCAAACAACAGAGTTTATATTTATCTGAGAGTTAATAGGAAGCACCTGGAATTTATTCAATAGCCAGTGATGTGGTCCACTTTGCACTTAAAGAAAACCACTTTGGCAACTGTGTGGAAGGATCATTATTTTGGCAGTGAATGTGTTAACTCTTGTGGTGGCAGTGGAAACAGAAAGGTATTAACAAATTTAAGAGATGTTGCTGAGCTAGAATCAATCATACTTCCCAAGTGACTGGATGGGGGAGCAAGGAGTAGGAAGAGTTGAAGACAGTTTTAAGATTTTGAAATTGACTCATTGGGAAAATCAATAGTACCATAGAATTTAGGGGGATCAGGTAGGTTTTTTTGGGAAATGGTTGATTTTTGTTTAAGATAGCCACAAAGCAATTGAAGATAGAGCTCAAGAGAAAGCTCAGCATTGGATATTAAGATTCAGGAAGCATCTGATGTGAGCATTAAAACCAGAGGAGTGAATGATACTGCTTCAGTAATAAATGTAAGGAAAGAAGAAGAGAGAGTCAAGTATACACTTTTGGGAAGCAACTGTATTGTGAATGACGAGTAAGAGAATAGTGGGCAAAGATAGTAACATTCAATCAATCAATAAAATTTATTAAATACTTACCATATGCCAAGTAGGGGCAGATAGAACACTGGGCCTATCTGAGATCTGAGATAGCCCCTGCCCAAAAGGAGTTTACAATCTCATTTATTTATTTAAAAATAATATTTTATTTTTCCAAAAACATACAAAAATACTTTTTTTTGAGTGCAGGAAAGATTTTATTTTATATTTTTTTCAGGAATGGGTACCTAGGTTAGTAGATATGTGTGTTTAGTTTATCTTTAATACACATTGTTTTATGAATTATGTTGGGAGAGAAATTGATGGACATTGATTCAATTTCCAGTTCCTTGTTCCTACAAAAAGGCAATTTTGAAGAAGCTTACAATCTAATGGAATCATTAGAAGGGAAGAAAGACTGTATGTCTTATTTCCTTTCTTTTCCTGAAATCACAGCAGTACCTCATACCTCTGGTCAGCATTTTGAAAGGAAACCAGAAACATAAGCAAATTGAGGTATACCTTAAAATATTACAAAAAGAGATATGCCTTTGTCAGTGAATCATCAAGTTTCCAAGTGTATACTAATCATTGTTAACACGAATAGCTAACATTTTTTTTAACACTTTAAGGATTGCAAATTTCTTTACAAATATTATCTCCTTTTATCATGTCCAACCCCAGGAGAAACTTGCCATCCTTTCATTTATTTAAAGCTTCCTTTTGTCTTCTTGCTTCACTTATTGTTTTAGCATAATAGACAATATTGATGTATGCCATCTTGTTAGTTGCTGGATAAGAATCTTGCATGCTGAGTACCTAGAGTTAAATCATTATTATTATTTGTAGACAGTCTAAGCTCTGTCCTTATTCTTCCACAGTTTTGCTTCTTTGTGCTGTAGAAGGAGAAAGCTGTATAAGACTGAGGGACATTTTGTGTTTTTCTTTGTTTTATGAATCATGATGTCCAAATAGTCCTCACTTATACACATTTTATCACTAGGACAATACTCAGAGCCTTTCCTTCATGATAGAACATGACCTAACATTACTTCACATGATAAGATATTAGGGAAAGACTTACAGCAGTAAGAGCATAATTCTTCTGATTATTCTTTTTCCTCTTCTTCTTCCTCTTCCTCTTCTTCCTTTTCCTCTTTTTCCTCTTCTTCTTCCTCCTCCTCCTCCTCTACTCTTCTTCCTTCTCCTTCTCCTTTTCCTCCTCCTCCTGTCCCTCCTCCTCCTCCTTCTCCTTCTCTTCTTCCTCCTCCTTCTTTCTTTCTTTCTTTCTTTCTTTCTTTCTTTCTTTCTTTCTTTCTTTCTTTCTTTCTTTCTTTCTTTCTTTCTTTCTTTCTTTCTTTCTTTCTTTTGCAAGGCAGTTGGGGTTAAGTGACTTGCCCAGGATCACACAGCTAGGAAGGATGAAGTGTCTGAGATCGGATTTGAAATCTGGTCCTCTTGACTACAGGGAGTCATTGCACCATCTACCTTCCCGAGTTTAATTCTTAATCATCCAAACATAAATTAAACTTTTCTACCAAAACTAATTTGTTTTTATTCATGTGCATATATCGTTGATTAAATGGAGAATTTAATTTCTTTAAAAAAAGGTTTGTTATTCTATTGTATAGTGTACTACAACCAGTGTATTTATTGTCTTCTAGTTTTACAAAAAATTAATTAGGTTAAATATTTTGCTTTTTATCATGGCAGATTGTCTTGCTTTGTTGAGATCTAATTTTATCTTTAAAATAGATTCATTTTTCAATAGTGTTGGATTTTTTTTGTGACCTCATTTGAGGCTTTCTTGGCAAAGATAATAGAATGTTCATTTCTATATCCTACTTATTTTACAGATGAGATAACTGAGGCAAACAGGGCTAACTTTCTTGCTTAGAGTCACATAGCTGGTAAGTGTCTGAGACCAGATTTAAACTCAGGAAGATTTCCTTCCTGACTCCAGGCCTGGCTTTCTATCCACTGAGCCATCTATCTGGCCCAAGGCTAGACTCACATAGAGCAAAATCTTTGCTGAATGGTGAACAAAGAAAATATCTACAATCTCTCTTGCCATTTTGTTGTGGCTGCAATTAATTTTTGTCTAAAGACATTTCTTAACATGTAAAGAAAACACAGGTTTCAATAAAGTATTTTGTGAGGTTTACATTGTCCAATGGCCAAAATAAAATACTGTACTTTAAATGAAAATCAGATGCTTGTAAATTCAATTCTTATTCCCTTGTAGGTTATATCAATTTGATTTTGTTTTAAGTAGAGCATTAATATAGACTATTAATGCTCCTGTGTGGGTTATAGTCATTTTTGAAGTGAGCCTTTTTGACATTTTGTGCAGATTTTATTGCCTTTTACTCAACTTTTATCATGAGTTCTCAGATTACTCAAATAGCTTATCAGAGCTCCAGGTCTGCATAGTGCTAAGAAATGGCACATTACTTATAGTTTTACTTTCATCTTTATTACTTTCAGTTATTATAGAAAGCAGTAAAATGAGCCAGTGAATACTGTGCTTTAGGCTAATCTGTGTTTGAACTCCAGAGTTCTGTGAGGTATCTCTTTAGGATTTCTTTTTAAAAAGGCACTGGTCATTATCCTACTTCTCATAGGTCATGAAAGATATATTTAATTTGGGTATGCTGTCATCAATAACAATGATCTCACTCTATTGTTACAGTATGAAGTGAATTTTTGAGGCTTAAACACAAAACAAATGAGCTGTGCAATTTCAAAGTTTTTAGGGAAAAGATCAAGAACAAAAGAACAGATTAAATGAGGAATAGAGACTGAAGGTAGGTTTCTGAAAGGAGGGAATAAAGATGGAGGAGGGGAAATGAAGACTCCAGTCTGAGTTAAGGAATAATAGAAAAGGGAAAAAAATAAGCTTTAACCATATCAAAAAGACAAATGATAGAAATTCACCATAGTGACAACAGTGCTAACTATAAATTCAGTTCAGTAGGCACTAAATAAGTGCTAATCCACTGTAGAAGGAAATGGCAAAAACCACTCCATTTCTTTGCCAAGAAAACCCCATGGAAAGGATGGTCCACAGGTTCACAAAGAGTTGGACACAACTGAATTATCACTATCACTACCAGCAGCAGCAGCAACAAAAACAACAAAGTGCTTCATACGAATACCGATGCTCATTTTGAAATAGTTTTAGAAGGAGCAGTGAACTCTCAGCCTCAATTTAACCATTTGTAAAATAAAGGGAATGGACTAGATGATTTTAAAACATATTTCAATAGTATTTTATTTTTCCAGGTACATGAAAAGATAGTTTTCAACATTTATTTTTAGAAGACTTTTTCTCTCCCCTACCTCCCCTCTTCCCAAGAAAACAAGCGATCTGATAAATATATGTAATTCTTTAAAACATATTGTGTAAGAAATATCAGACCAAAAGAGAAAAAAACCACGAGAAAGAAACACACAGGCAAATAAAAAAGGTGAAAATATTATGTTTTGATCCACATTCAGTCTCCATAGTTCTCGATATGGATATGGATTACACTTTCCATCACAAGTCTATTGGGCTTGCTTGGAATCACTACATTGTTGAGAAGAGCCAAATTCATTACATAACATAATCTTGTTAATTTGTACATACTCTCTTGGTTCTGCTCACTTCATTTATCAATTCAAGTAAGTCTTTCCATGCTTTTCTGAAATCAGCATGCTCAATAATATTCCATTATATTCATATACAATAACTCACTTGACCATTTCACAACTGATGAGCATCTACTCAATTTTCAGTTCCAATTAGATGATTTTTAAATATAACTTCTTTGCTATTTGTACTGTTTTCTCATGAATAAAGCTGACAGTGAGGCAAGACAAGAATTTATGAATATGGATTATGAAAATCCTCTTTGACCTAGTAAAACCAATATAAAATCTATGCCCAAAAAGACAAAAGAAAGAAGAATGGATCCATATTATAAAAATGTTTATAACATCTTTTTGTGGTGGAATGAATGAATTTAGAAAATAAGAGGTTGCCCAACATTAGTTTTGCTATGTGAATATGTTGTTTTGCTGTAAGAAATGATGAGATGTACAAATTACAGCTTTCATCTTAATCCTAAACAGGACATCCTGAATCAGAATTCTTTGAGTTTAGAGACTGCAGAGTAGTATCTTTCAGTCCTTTCAAGATCAAAATCTCTTGATTATTTAACATGCAAGTTTTTCGTGCCTCCAGAGTGCGGTGACTCAGGGAGAGGTCTGTTTACTGCTCTTCTTGGTCTCAGTTCTGCAAATTTCTGGCTCAAGTTAGGTCTATCAGCTTATTTCTGGTTGGG
Organism: Myrmecobius fasciatus; assembly: GCA_023553655.1. Classification (NCBI taxonomy): domain Eukaryota; kingdom Metazoa; phylum Chordata; class Mammalia; order Dasyuromorphia; family Myrmecobiidae; genus Myrmecobius; species Myrmecobius fasciatus. Next base: position 628,028 of record JAJPUD010000179.1, read on the forward strand.
GGTTTAGCAGAGTTGTGTGTGACTCAGCCACCTCTATGTTCAGAGCATTTGAACTACTGGCTCCCCTTTGGTCTAGGTCATTATCCTCTGCTCCAGTAGTCAAAGCCATACAGTTATTGTTTGCTTCCTGGAAGTCGTTCCTATGTCAGAGGCTTCCACCAGTCCTTTCTGCTCTAGATCTGTGATCCAGTACTGGTGGTGGGCAATAGACATGGTCCCTCCTTCCTGGATCCAGTGCTTTCCCAGAGATCTCCCGGGATCTCTTTCTTTGCTGTCCTGGCCTTCTGCCAGTTCCTGGGTGATAGAGTGCTTTCCATTTGGCCAGACCTCTTTTTCTTTCCCCATCGTTCCCTTTTTTCTCTTTCATCCCTCTCTCTGTCGTTGTGTGCAGACCTCTCTGTCCATTTCCCTAAACCATCCTAGACTGGAAAAATAACTCACTATGACTTCTTGGATCTTTTGATCAGAGTATATTCTATAGATCTTTGTTGAGCAAGTGTTGGGGGAGAGCTAGATTTTAATACTTCTCACTCTACCTTGGCTCTGCCTCTGTTCTATTTGTTTTTTAGAATTGACCCAGGGGAGAATTTGTTTTGCTTGATTATATATTTGTGTCAGGGGCTTGTTTTTTCTTTCTCATTGGAGATAGAATTGTGGGGTGGGTGGAAGAGAGTTGGAAGAAATGGAAGGCACATTTTCATTACTGGAAAAAATTAACTTGAAAAAGGAACTTCTCAGTATGGGGGACATGGAAAAAGTTTTGGACTTGAGATCAAGAGAGAGACTATAATTTTCTCCCACATCTCAATCAACAAACATTGAATAATCACTTACTGTGTTCTAGGCACTGTGCTAAATACTGGGAATGCAAAAGAGACAAAAGATGATTCCTGCCTTCAAAAAATATACAACTTAATCTAACATCTACTAGTTATATAATCATGAGAAAACCCCATTTTTTTCCATCTGTAAAGTAAGGCCAATTCCTTCTTCATATGGTTGTTACTTGGATCAAGAGAGATAATGTATGGGAAATGCTTTTAAAATGTTAGCTATGGTTATGTTGGGAAACTAGGTGGAGTGCCAGGCCTGGAATCAGGAATACATGAATTCAAATGTGTCCCCACTTACTTAGTAGTTGTATGACCCTGATAGAATCACTTAATTCTGTTTGCCTCAGTTTCTTCATCTGTAAAATGAGATGGAGAAGGAAATGGCAAAACACTCCAGTATCTTTGCCTAGAAAACCTCAAATGGGGTCACAAAGAATTGAACAGGACTGAAATGAGTGAATAACAAAAAAATGATCATTTTATACTTTCTTGCCATAGGAATTGCTTTAGTAGTCATGTCTTGCCACTTTTCTCTATTCCTCTCCATTTTTAAGAAAATGGGACAAACAGCATATTAAATTATCAAGACATTTTGAACTTGAAAGGACTGAAAGATACTACTCTGCAATCTCTAAACTCAGAGAATTCTGATTCAGGATGTTCTGTTTAGGATTAACATGATTCTTTTATTCTTTATTCAGAAATTTGAGAAAGGATGAACAGGAACCCCTTGGGCAGTCTGGTAAAGCCTGTGGGCCCCTTCTCAGAATAATGTTTTTAAATTAATAAAACAGAATGCATAGGAATACAAATCAGATCAATTACGTTGAAATACAATTATCAAAATGTTTTTAAAACCTCAGGTTAAGAACCCCTGCTTTTTGAGAGAATTTTCAAACTTGACTTTTTTTAACCTGCAAATAGTTCTTAAAACAATAAAATTTTATTAAGAATTTTAACAGCTTGTTGTCCAATCTTGCTTCAAATCTCTTGAAACTTCCAGCTACTCTCAAACATCCTTTTCCTTTAACTCTTACCTCTCAAGTATTTTATAGAAAAAGAAGAGATAAATTCTACTTCTTTAGCTTCTCACATATTATACACCTGATCTTTGATGTAAATGGTTTTTAGCTTATCATTGTAAAGTCTTTATAGTCATAGAATTTAAACTTCTCCTTTTCTTTCTAATCCATTCTGATTATCTCTTCTTTTTTTTCTGGATTGAGAGCTAAGAAGAAGACCTCTCCCTTTGGCTTTGTGGCTATCCATCTCTCACCTGTATGTAGGACATTGTGAATTGTAAGGGGTAGGTCTCTTTGGCTCTCTTGAAAGCTTGAACTCTTTTTCTAAGAACCTCTGACCAAGATCTCTTGGGTCTTTTATACTTGGGTGGTGAGACCTCAAGTACCAAATCCTTTTGCCAACTGGCAGCTGCAGCAGCCCAATGTGGGTGGGCTTTGCTAACTCTCTGTGTCTTGAACATAATCAGAAGAAATAAAACTATGGCCTCTGGTGAATTCCAAAATAAATCCTGAGGCTTCACCACAGCAGTCTAGCCTGAAGGTGAAGAAACTAGAGACAGTTTTTCTGGACAGAATAACAGAGAGAATTTTCTTCCCTCCCAGATCTCTTCTAACCAGCCCCTTCTGCTCTATTTCACCATCAATTTTACCTCCCAAGTAGTTATCTGGTATATATGACCTACCTCACCCTCTAAGTTCTTCTTTTTTCTAGTCTGAGTTCAGCAAGAGTTATTTATATCTAATATGCATGGTAAACAGTCTTTAAATATTATTTATATTATATATAAAATGTATTTTTATATTTATATATTTAAATAAATCCAAGGTCACTCTGGAGGCCGCATAGTATTATGGAAAAAAAAACAATGAATTTGGAATAAAGACACTTGTGTTTCAATATTGTTTGTGCCACTAACCACTGTTAATAATTTCTATTTTCTGGACCTATTTCTTCATCTATAAAAGGAGGAGATAATTTAATTGGGATGAGTTTTTTTAAGTTCAGAATAAAGTAAATAAATTTTTTTAGAAAGAAGGTTAGATTCAATGATCTCTAAGGTCTCTTCTAGTAAGTTTATATTAACAATGGAGATGTATTTTGAAGCTCAGAAAAAAAAGCTTCTCTCTCAAATTTAATTCAGCTAATGCCACTAGGTGGCACTTGAAGGACATTTCAGGAAATTAGCAGGCTAGTGTTTATTTCTTGAGAAGCCCTTGAATCTGAAATGGTTTTATTTATTTATTTTTACGGATGAATTCTCAAACCAGCTGTTTCAATTTTTATAGTCCATCTTTCCTTAATGAACCTGATCTTTCATGCAGGAAGAGCTGAGTCAATATAAAAGAGTGACATTTATCACAGTACAGATGTCATATGTAAGGAAAAGTCCTGTTTCTTTTTCTTTTTTTTTTTTTCTGAGGCAATTGAGGTTAAGTGACTTGCTCAGGGTCACACAGCTAGGGAATGTTAAGTGTCTGAGACCAAATTTGAACTCAGGTCCACCTGACTTCAGGGCTGGTGCTCTATCCGCTGTGCCACCTAGTTTGCCCCAGGAAAAGTCCTGTTTCTTAATACCTTCAGTTACAGGCAAGGAAGATAGAGAAGGGAAAGGGAGGAAAGGAATTTTAAAAAATCCACTAAAGTAAAATTCTCTGTATTTTAATGCCAGAAGTTAATGGAGAATTTTTAAAAACAAAAAGAAATAAGTATAATTATTAGGCATTGTTATCAAAAATCACAGTCATGATTAGACTTCCAGGACCTTAGACCAAGCCCACATCTGGATTTTAAGAGCCATATGGCCTTTGAGGACATACATTTATGTCTGAGGATGATAAAAGTAATAATTGTATGTAGCGTTGGAAATTGTGCAGAAGTATATAAGCAATCCTCATTCTACCTCGGATTTTCAAATACAATTTGCCAGCTGTTTATATCTAGCATGGCATTGGGGTCTTCTCAGTTGGTTCTGCTGAAGGACTTTGATTTCCATGGAGATGGTGCTTCTTAGAATACCATGGTAACAGGGGACCTTGCAGAATAACCCCAGTTGGTCTGAGTACTTTTTAAAAATTCAATTCAAGAAACAATGAATTGTGACAGCATTCAGGGCACTCAGGGAGGTACTGGAGTTGACAAAGGCAAAGCAATAAAGTCTTTGTCTGCAAGAAATTTATGCTTTACTATGAGGGAAGTAAAAGAACTTGCTCACAACTAGTATGATGTAAAGACCTTTGAAGAGGGAATTTCTTACACTTGTATTAGTTGCCATGTGTGTCTAAATGAGTGCATCTTTGACCCATTGTCCAACCTGCCTGTTTTTTTCTCACCAAGATTATATGCTTCTCAAAGGCAAGGATTATGTACTACATTTACTGAGTATTGTAAGCCACTATGCAAGAACATTTTTTTTTGGCATGGGAATTCCCTACAAGTAAATCGTAACCTGTCCACAGTTTATATACTTTTGGAGGGTTACCTTAGATTGGAGAGATTAAATGACCTACCCAGGGACACTCCATTGGCCAGTATTTTTTTTTTTTTTTTTGACAAAGATACTGGAGCAGTCTGTCATTCTGTTTCCAACTCATTTTATAGATGAGGAAGCTGAGGTAACAATGTTAAGTGACTTGCCCAGTTCACACAACTAGTAAATGTCTGAGGCTGGATTTGAACTCAGGTCTTCAGGATTCCAGGCCAGGTGCTCTATCTACTGCTTCATCTAGTTGTCCTTCCCACCTTGTGATAATCCATAAATAAGTTCAGCTTCAAGCAGGGTGTTTTTTTTTTTTTAATGCTGAGACAATGGGGGTTAAGTGACTTGCCCAAGGTCACACAGCTAGGACGTGTTAAGTGTCTGAGGTCTCAGGTCTTCCTGACTTCAGGGTTGGTGCTCTATCTACTTCACCACCTCGATGCCCTTTCAAGCAGGTATCTTTAAGTCTTTGTTGAATTGAAGGTTAGGAAAACACTCCATTAATTACATCATATTATCACTCCCATAGTTATCCAATAAACATTTATTAAGTACCTAGTATCACTTAGTCCAACTCCCAATAAACATTTTAAGGTACCTACTATCATCTAGTCCAGCTCCTATTAAACATTTATTAGGTACCTACTATCACCTAATCCAATTCCCAATAAACATTTTAAAGTACCTATCATCTAGTCCAGCTCCTATTAAACATTTATTAAGTACCTACTATCATCTAGTCCAATTCCCAATAAACATTTTAAAGTACCTGCTATCATCTAGTCCAGCTCCTATTGAACATTTATTAAGTACCTACTATCACCTAATCCAACTCCTAATAAACATTTATTAAATACATACTGTCACCTAGTCCAGTTAACACCCTCATTTAAAATATGAAGAAACTGCAGACAGAGGATGAAGAAATTGCCCAAATTCAGACAATTACCAGTAATACTTCATGTTTCCATAATGATTTGAGGGTTACAGAGTACTTTGCTTACAACTTTGTGAGCTGGATCTAGCAGGACCCCTTTTACATCCTTGTTTCATAAATGGGGAGACTGAAGCTTAGAAAGGTTGAGTGGCTTTTCCAGTGTTATCAGCTTAAGACCAGTGTTCTTTCCATTGTTCTGTGCTGGGGAACTGGGCCCAGACTAGCTCTTCAGATTAGAGAAAATTAGGTGACAGGATGTCTAGAAAGAGCTCTGAACCTGGAGTTTGGAAGACCTGGATTCAAATCTAGCTTCTACATGACCACAAAAAATCCTTTAAATATCAGTCTGCCTTAGTTTCCTCAACTGTAAAATGGGAACATAATAGCACCTGCCTTCTAGAGTTGTGAGGGTCAAATGATATATTTGTAAAGCACAGCACAGTTCCTGGTTCATAGTAAATGCTTGCCCTCCCTCCTCTCCCCTTCCTCTTCACATTCTTTGCCCTGAAGCAAGCTGCTTTGCCTGTAATAAGGTTTCAATAAGTATTTGGTATGATTTCATATGAATTGTTATAACCTGACTACTGGAAGAATTTATGCAGTGTAAATATGGTGTTTAGATATGCTGATGTATATATTGAGAAGACAATGAAAACAATGGAACAGGAACATGAATATATCTTTCTTTTTTTTTCAAATAGTATTTTATTTTTCCAAATTCATGCAAAGATAATTTTCAACATTCACCTTTGCAAAATATTGTATTCCAAAATTTTCTTCCTCTCTCCCCAAAACAGCAAGCAATCTGATATAAATTAAACATGTGTAAATGAATATATCTTTTAAAATCAACTTTCTGGAGCTTTGGCTGAACCTCTAAAGATTGAGTCTGTTATTGACCAAAAATTGGTGGGTTTTCTGCCATTAAGTCAAGGATTTCTTATTCTAATATCTATTATATAATAGATAATCAGATTATCTATTATCATCTATTAGAAACCAGACAAATTAGAGGTAGAGGCTCCTAGAAGTAAAGGATCTTAAGATTTGAGACTTTAAACTAGTCCAGGAGATGGACAAAGAACAACCCAAGGGCCAAATCCACGATCCTGGAGCTTGCCAACCCTTGCTAGCCTAACTTCTTTTTAGATGAGCAAACTGATAGTCACATGGGTAGTAAGCAGAGTTAGAATTTGAACCCAAATCCTCCTCCAGCTTGAGATCTGATTGCTCTTTCCACTTTACCTAGAGGGATTTTCTGATCTTTCTTCTTGGGATTGATTTCCTCAGATTACTTCTAGATTTTTACTATTAATCCCTGGACTACTGCTATGTTGATCCTCAGGTTAATCTATCCCCATCAGGGTTCTGTATCACCTTTTTCTATTTTATAGGTGGACCATCTTACTGGATAAATGCATGAGGAATAAGAGCAGATTTATAGCTCCAAGAAGTAGAGAGAATTCCATGTTGAATATAATTTTAGCAAGAGGGGAAAAAGAGACAGAGTACATGAGAACAATTATCTAACCTTTTTGCAAATATGAAAACAAAACTTGAAATTCTTTAAATTATCTTATTTTAAGGTTTTTAGTGAAATATGATGGCACTCACTCGCAACCCTCTCTCCCGGGGAGGCTGAGGTTGAGAGAAATAGGGGGAGGAAAACTCATCTTGTAGTAACTATGCAGTCTAAAAAAAATGAATCCACTTAGTGGCCATGTCCAAAAATTCTATGTCTTTGTATTTTGAGTCCATCACCTCTCTTTCAGGAGATGGGGAACATTGAGCCTTTTACTTTGTTTTAAAAATGAGCTTCTGACTTAGGTGTTTTTCTAGGTTTGATTTTTTTTGTCCTATTTTTTATCCTAGTCATCTCACTTCTGTCAGGATATTCACTTCCAAAGTATACTGTTCCACTTTGGTAAGCTCTGAATGTTGAACATTTTTCCCCATAGGGTAACAAAAATTACTTTCAAACTCTAAGTCCTATTTCTGCCTTCTGCAAATAAGCAGAGCAAGTTTTATCTTTTTGTAAGTGATAGATATCTTCAATTATTTTTAAAGTACAGTTAAAGCTAACTATTTTAAAAGATATTTTTATTACAAACAAAAATCAGGAAATTCAAATATTTTCTTTTTAAAAAATTTTTTAGGTTACTTCTTTTTTATAATAATAGCTTTTATTTTTCAAAATACATGCAAAGATAGTTTTCAACATCCATCCTTTGTGTTCTAAATTTTTTCCCTCCCTCTTCTCCCTTTTCCCTAGACAACAGTAATCCAATGTAAGTTAAACATGTAAAATTCTTCTAAACATATTTTCACATTTATCATGGTGTACAAGAAAAATCATGTCAAAAGGGGGAAAAACGAGAAAGAAAAAACAAGCAAGTAAACAACAAAAAGGTGAAAATAT
>JAJPUD010000179.1:636115-653888 GCA_023553655.1 Myrmecobius fasciatus
GGCTGCCACATTTTTGCACATGTGGGTCCCTTTCCCTCCTTTAAGATCTCTTTAGAATACAAACCCAATAGCTCTTTGGGCATAGTTCCAAATTGCTCTTCAGAATGGTTGGATCAGTTCACAACTCCACCAAGAATGTATTACTGTCCCAATTTTCCCACATCTTCTACAACATTTATCATTTTCCTGTCATCTTTTCCTCTCTTTATCTTTTTCCTGTCATCTTAGCCAGTCTGAGAGGAAACACATTTTCATGTACAAAGACCAGAAAAAGATGATTTTATATGCAATCATTACTTTATTACATTTAGCTTTAAATATTTAAGTTTAAACATACATACATAAATACATACACACATACACAAAACACACACATAGTGTCCCAGACTCTTAGTGCAGTTAAAGCTAATTATTTTTAAAGTTTTTTTATTACAAAGAAATCAACAAACATAAACATTTTCATGTACAAAAGCCAGAAAAAGTTGATTTTATATGAAATCATTGATCTATTAATGCAGCTTTAACTATATATGTGCATTGTATATATACATACATATGTATATGTGTCTGTCTGTATATCTGATATCCTAAAACTTTTAGTGCAGTTAAAACTCACTGTACTGGTTGTGAAATTTAATGTAGTAATACCAACGTTATTACCCTATTTGTCTCCCCTTCTGAACTTTTTGCTGCTTTCATGTATATAATTTTCAAAAAGTGTTTCATTACATGGCTTCAACTAATGAAGATGATAAAAGACAGAACTAAATCTTCTCTTCTTCTGACTAAACTCTATCCAATTCTTGCAGCTAATCCTGAGATGACTTGGGTTTGAGCCCCCATACCATCCTAAATCACTATTGTTTGGACATGCTCCAAGTACCTCTTAATCTCAGCCTAATCCTTAGTTTCCTTTTAGCCTTGTCTCAAACCCCATATCCTGCAGATGTCCTGGTCTCCCTAATGCAAGTGCCTTCCTCTCTAATGCTGGCATCCACCCTATCTTATATCTTATATATACTAATTTTTCTATATGCTGATATTCTGTTCGACTCTTCAAGACCCCATTTGGGGTTTTCATGGCAAAGATACTAGAGTGTTTGCCATTTCCTTCTCCAGCTCATTTTATAGATGAGCAAATGGGGTTAAGTGATTTGTCCGGGGTCACACAGCTAGAAAGTGTCTGACGCCAGATTTGAACTTGGGAAAAAAAGTCTTCCTGACTCCAAATCAAACTCTAAACCCCTGTACCACTCCGCCTATCCTCCTCCCCAAATCCTTCCTGCCCATGTGCTCCTTCCTCACTTCCACCTGTTGGAATCTCATGTTTCCTTTAAGAATCAAATACCCCTTATACCTCTTATTCAGGAACAGAGGAATGTATATCATTCCCCCTTCATCCTATTAAATATTGAGGGCATGGTCTATTTTTCTCTTTTTCTTTGTATCCAATGCTTATATCACAGTGTCTGGCACATACTAAGTGCTAAATAAATGCTTTTTTCCTTTAAAAATCAAGTACCTCTTATAGCTTTTATATAGGAGCATACAGGAATGTATATTATTTCACCTACATGCTATTCAATATTGAGGGATGGCCTGGTTTTTTTTCTTTGTATCCAATGTTTATATCCCAGTGCCTGATACATAATAAGTACTAAATAAATGCTTGCTGATTGATTAATTCTTCTTTTCAATAGAATAGCATATGATTAATATGCTTAATTAATTAAAATAGCATAGAATAAATATGATTTAACCAAGGTGATGAATAGTGGGAACAAAAAATTCCTTATTTTGTTTGCTGCGTTTTGTTCACTGCATTAGAGCAGCCTAATAGCACATTAGCTTAGGGGGAAGGGAGAGAGAATAGGTTGCCTTGTCAACTTATTGATCCACTGAAACATCATTTTTTTCCCACATGAACTACTGTCCAATCTCCTGCCACATACACATACTTGAACAATTTATTATTTTTAATGCAAAGTTCAGGACTTTCCACTTACTCTTATTAAATTTCATCTAATTAGATTTAGCTTGTTGATTCAGCCTATTGAGATCTTTTGAGATTCAGATCCTGTCATCCAATATATTAACCATCCTTTCCAGATTTGTCATTCACACAACAACAAGAAGAACAACAGACATTTTCACAAATATACTATCTCTGTCTTCATTCAAATTAATAGTAAAATAAATAGAATGGCTAAGGATAGACCCCCCTAGTGACATTTCATCCGGGGAGGGGGGAGTCTCTCTCCAGAGAGATTCTAGAATCTGATCAGCCTCCACCTTCAATCCAATGTAACTCAACAAACACTTATTAAGTGTCTAATACATGCCAGGTACTACATTAAGTGTGGGAGTTGCAATTAATAAAAAGAAAAATAGTCCCTGCCCTCAAAGACTTTATAGTCTGAAGCCAAATGGTATAGTGGATGGAGCAAAACCTGAGTTTACTTATAGGCTGTGTGATCCTGGATAAGTCACTTCATCCTGTTTGCCTCAGTTTTCAGATCTGTAAAATGAGCTGGATAAGAAAATGGCCAAAAAAACCAAAACAAAACAACAACAACAACAACAACAACAACAACAACAAAAACCCAAAAAACCTCTGCCAACACAACACCAAATAGGTCATGAAGAATTGGACGTGACTAAAAAATGACTGAACATCAATAAGAACAACAGTGAATATTTACTTGCTTGTTACCTCTAAGATAAGTTGCTTTAATAAAATTCACAAAGAGGACGTCTGAATTTTTGCCCGCTTCCTCTTTTTCCTCCTATTCAGTTCATAAATGCCTGAGCCTGGATTTGATTTCATATTTTTTTTCTGAATAGAGGTCTAGTGCACTATCCACTGCACCATTAGGTTCTGTTTATTTCACCCTAAATTATGAGTTCACACCAATCTCCCTAGATTTCTCTCAAATCTTTCTAGTTGTTAAGAAAAGGAAAAAAATTACATGATAACTTTATTACATATTTAAAAAGAATAGAAAGTTATACATAATAAATTTGTGGTTTCATATGTAATCATTTAAAAAAATATAATATATTATGGAAATGCTTGTTTTATTCCATAAATTAAAAATAAGATAGTCCACAGAAAAAGAGGTGATTTTTCTCCAATGATAATACATCTTGTACCCTTGATACCAGTTCTTCTCTGGTGAATTGCCTCCACAGTCATTCTTTCTATATCTCTTCCATCCTCAAAAAAACTTGACCCTGTCATCTTCTCAAGTTATATCTCCTATAACAGTCTCCTTTCTCTGCTATCTTATCAATAAAATTAGACTTATTCACTCAATTCCTTTTCCTAGTTTTCAGCCCTTTGCAATCTGACCTCATCACCCACAAGAACAGCTCTCTTCAAAGTAGCCAGTGTTCTCATAATTTCCAAATCCAATGATCTTTTTTCAGGTCTTAGTCTCCTTGACATCAATGGAGCATTTAATATGATCGACCACCTTTTTTGGATTCTTGCACTTCGGTTGATTGTTTTTTGGTTAATGGGCAACATTGGGAAGATTAACTGGGGAAGGGATAGATTGGAAGCAGCAGTTAGGAACCTCCTCTAACAGTCTAAATAAGAAGAATGAGAACCTGAAATAGAATAGTTGCAATGAGAATAAAGAGGAAGACTTGAATTCCAGAGAAATTTCTTAAAAATTTGTGACTGATCAGATGAGGAGGCTTCTTAGCTCTGCTACTTGGCACCTGAATGATCATGATCAGTTTAACTTAATCACTCTGGGCTTTTTTTTTTTTTTTACTTGTAAATTGGGTGACCAGACTAGATGGCTTCTATGTCCCTTCCAGTATTAAACTGATGATCATTCTCATATCATATAGAAAAGATATGACTTTGAATTCCAGCTCTGGAAAATGGCATTAGCTCCATTTTATGGGTAAGGAAACTATAATTTGTCCATGGTTTGTTCAGTCATTTTCAGTTATGTTTGACTCTTAGTGACCCCATTTAAGGTTTTCTTGACAAAGATACTGGAGTAGTTTTCCATTTCCTTTTCCAGCTCATTTTATAGATGAGGAAATTGAGGTAAACAGGGTTTATCCAAGATTGCAAAGTTAGTAAGTGTCTGAGACTGGATTTGAATTTAGGGCTTCCTGACTCCATGCCTGGTGCCCTATCCACTATGCTACTAGATACCCATTTACTTATGGTTATGTAACTAAGAAGGGTTGTTGTGAAACTAAAGCGCTTTGAAAAAAATAAGGTACTATAGGATGTACAGAAATGTGAGTTTTTGTTTTTTTACCTTGTATTGAACTTCTGTACTCCACCTTAGAGTCCAGGAAAGATATACTAGCTTCATTTTTGGCTGAAATGATTAGAATTTCCCTTTATAAAGGATGGTTCCTGGCAATTAGGCAAATAGTTTTCAAGTATCTTTTCAGGAAGTCATCTTTTGATACTGCTATCTATCCCATGTTATTTATATATAAGCTTATATATGTGTTGTTTGTATATTTATATATATTCTGTTATATAACATAAGCTGTGGCACTTTGTACCAATTATATATATATATATTTTTTTATAATGAAAACTTTTTTTGTTATTGCTGCTGTAATTGTCTGATTTAAATATTAGAAAGAGATTTTATGTTTGTATTCTGGGGCTTTTAAAGGAGCCCAATAAACAAATAGATATGGAAAAGGAGTTTACAGCACTGACTGCAGAGAGGGAAGATCCTACTTCCCCATTGGATGAATCATTTTTTCAAGCAGTAGAGAGCAATCTTTAGATATGGTTCCTACTCTGCTTTTCCATCTCTTCCCTCATAGTAACAATTGTGATATTGGGCAGCTGGCTGGGTTATCTTTTAGCTTGTGACTGTCTTGAGAGAACTGATTATTAGTAATCAATGCTTTGGAGAGATTCAGATTCCATCCCCCCCCCCCCTTACACACACACACCTTTTTTATCTTCATTTGAAGACCTCAATCTCCTAAAGCTGAGCTAACCTCCTCTATTCAGACCCCATTCAGATGAGGTAATCATTGTGTTCCACTCTAGTTTGGGTGGGGATAAATTCTTTGACTAGATTGCGTAAGGCTAGGGCTAATTCAAGAAGGAAATGACATAATCAAAGTTCAAGTCCAGCTCCTCATTCTAATATTCTCTCATTATTAACCAATCAAAGTTGATTACCATCCTTTTGACCATTCCTGTTCCAAGAATTATAAGGCATGAGCCGTCATGGTTGTCTTTGATCTACGGGAGTGCCAAATGATCATCCTTTTATTAAAATGCTGGCATTATTAATAAAATGGTTGAATTACCCAGAAATTATGTCTCTTGAATCTTTTAAATGCCACAGTCTGGATCAGAATCCAAATTCTGTACTAATGTCACTGAACTGAATGTTCTACCTTTTTGCCTTAGGAATGATGGAGTCATATTGCTCATTAAGGGAAGAAGCCTAGAGTGATGGGACATAGCATTTGACATTTAGGTAAAATATTTTACTCTTGTTCTTGGTAATCTCTGGGCAAGTGTAGAAGAGGTTTTACCCAGTCTCATTTGTAGAACTTGAGAATGAACAGGTTTCATTTTGCATAGTGACTAATTTAGGCTAGATGTCAGGCTATGTTTCCTCTTCTTTTTTTTTTTAAATTATTTTTCCTCAATAGAATTTTATATTTCCAATTATATATAAAGATACTTTCCAAAATTCATCTTTGTAAAATTCTGAGTTCCAAATTTTTTCCCCTTTCCCCTTGTTTCCCTCTTCTCCAAGACAGCAAGCAGTTTGATATAAGTTATACATGTATAGTCATTTAAAACATACTTTTATATTTGTCATGCTATGAAAGAAAAATCAGAATAAAAGGCAAAAACTCACAAAAAGGAAAAGCAACTCATATGCTTCAATACACCTTCAGTCTCCATAGTTCTCCCTCTGGATAAAGATGGCATTTTACGTCCCAAGTCTATTGGAACTGTCCTGGATCATTCCATTGTTGAGAAGAGCTAAGTCTATCATAGTTGATCATCACATAGTCTTTCTGTTGCTCTATACAGTGTTCTTCAGGATATGTTTCAGAACAACTAAAGTCATACCAAATGAGATAGGGTAGTGCAATAAGCCAATTAGCAGGCATTTATTAAGCACTTAACTATGTGTAAGGCCCTATACTTAGCATTAAGGAAACAAAGAAAGGCAAAAATACAATCTGTACCTCAAGGAGCTAATTTGCTTTCTTTCTTTTAAAAATTTATTAAATTATTTTATTATTATTATTTCTTTTTTAAATGATATTTTACTTTTCCAAGTACATGCAAAGGTAGTTTTCAACATTCACCTTTGCGAAATCTTGTGTTCCAAATTTTTCTTCCTCTCTTCCCCCTTTCTCCTCCCCAAGATATCAATCAGTCTAATGTAGGTTAAACATGTGCAATTATTCTAAACACATTTCTATGTTTGTCATGCTGCACCAAAAAAAAATCAGATCAAAAGGGAAAACAAACATGAGAAAAAAGAAAAATATAACAAGCAAGCAAACATCAACAACAACAAAAAGGTGAAAATACTATGCTTTGATCCATACTCAGTCTTCATAACTCTCTCTCTGGATGTGGATGACGCAGGAATCTATTGCAATTGCCTTGAATCACCTTGGTGTAGAAAAGAGCCAAGTTTATAACAGTTGATCATCACATAATTTTGTTACTGTGTACAATGTTCTCTTAATTTTGTTCACTTCACTCAGTATCAGTTCTTGTAAATCTTTTCAGGCTCTTCTGAAATCAGCCTGCTCATCATTTCTTATAAAACAATAATATTCCATTACATTCATATACCATAATTTATTTAGCCACTCCCCAGCAGAGGGACATCTACTCAATTTCCAGTTCCTTACCATTACAAAAAAGGGCTGCTACAAACATTTTTGCACATGTGGGTCCTTTCCCCTCTTTTATGATCTCTTTGGGATACAGACCCAGTATTAACACTGCACAGTTTGATAGCCCTTTGGGCATAGTTCCAAATTGTTCAATCAATAGCTGTATCATTTCACAACTCCATTAACAATGCATTAGTGTCCCAGTTTTCCCACATCCTCTCCAACATTCATCATTATCTTTTCCTGTCATCTTAGCCAATCTGAGAGGTATGAAGTGGTACCACAGAGTTGTCTTAATTTGAATTTCTCTAATCAATAGTTATTTAGAGCATTTTTTCATATGATTAGAAATGGCTTTAATTTTTTTTGTCTGAAAATTGTTCATAGAGGAACTAATTTTCTAATAGGGCGACAACTTGTAAATAACTAGATTACACATGCATAGTGGATGAAAGGTAATCTTAGAGGGAAGGTGTTAGCAGTTGATACAATGAAAAGAAATTTTAGTGTCAATTAGTCAATAAGCAATTTTTAAGTGCCCACTGTATGACAGGCACTGTGATAAGCACTGGGAATATAAAGAAGTATAAAGACAGTCCCTGCTCTCAAGTAATTCATAGATTAATGAGGGAAGACAACATGTAAGCAATTGTGTACAGACAAGTTATACATAGGATAAGTTGAAAATGACCAACAGAAGGAAGGCATTAGGACTAAGATGGATTAAGAAAGGCTTTCTGTAAAAGATGGAACTTTAGATGGGACTTGAAGGAAGTCAAGAGGCAGAGATCAGTGGGGGAGAGCATTTAATACATGAGGAACAGACAGTGAAATGCTCTGAGTCAAGAAAAATGCAGTGTCTTGTTCAGGGAACATGCAGGAGGCCAGTACCATTGGATAGTAGAATATATGTGTCTATGTGTACATGGGTGTGTGGTGGTAATGGTAGTATATAAAATAGAAGACTGGAGAAGTATGTGGCACAGGGACAATTTACAATAAGCATTCAATACCAAATAGAGGATTTAAAATTTGATTTGGAAGTGATAAGGAGCCATTGGAGTTTACTGGGTGCTGGAACCTGAATTCTAATCACTGCTCTTCTATTTACTTCTATTTACTACCTGTGTAACTGCATAGCTTATATAACCTCAAGGAAATTACCTCATCAGTTATAAAACAAGGAGCTGGACCAGATAGATTCTGAAGTGGTTTCTAGGTCTAAACTGGTGATTTTAGAAATTCACAAATTTCTGCTCATCAAACTGGCAAAGGTGACAAAAATGAAAAAGAAAAAGTGCTAGAAAGTTGTGGGAAATGAGACATATTGATACACTGTTGAGTAATTTATGAAAAAGTCTATAGTCATTCTGGAAAATAGTTTAGAACTATATCCAAAGTACCCTTTGACCCAGAAATACCACAACTTTGGTATATATACCAAAGAGCACAGAAGGAAGAAGAAAAATCCCATTTTATATATAAATATTTACGGCAGCTCTTTTTTTTTTTTTTTTTTTTTGATGGCAAAGAGTTGGAAACTGAGCAAGTGCCCATTGGTTGGAAAATGACTGAACAAGTTGTGGCATAAGAATGTGAGAGAATACAATGTTGTAAGTAATGATGAAGGTTCAGATACAGAGAAATTTGGGAAGACATATGAACTGATGCAGAGTGAAGTGAGAAGAACCAGAATAATTTATATAATAACAACAATATTTGAATGGCACATAACTTTGGAAGATCTAGGAACTCTGATCAGCATAATGTTCATCCCAATTTCAGAGGACTCAGGATATAGCATGATGCCTAATTCTTGACAGAGAGATGATAGACTCAAGAGTGTAGATTGACACATTTTCTTTCCTTTTTTGAACAGGTTCAATGTAAGGATTTACTTAATTATATGTATTTGTAGTGGGAGTTTTATTTTTCTTTCTCAAAGTTGGATGGAAATAAGAGGGAGAAAAGATGGATTTTCATTGATTAAAAAAATTAAGTAAAATCAAAATGGAAAAATAGAAAAAAAAGTAATGTGTTCTCCCTTGTCCAGCAATCAATTAGCATTTATTAAGTGCCTATTATGTGATAAACACTATTCAAAGCTAAGCCCTAGGGATACAAAGAAAGACAAAAAGCCAACAGTTCTCAATTCACAGTCTAAAGTGAAGACAACATGTATACAACTATGTATAAACAAGATACACACAGGGTAAATTATGGGCATTGGCTGGATGATGTCTTAAACCCAGATCTTCCAGTTTCAAATTCCTCTCTAGTACATTGTCTCCATTACTCAGTTGCTAATGTTTCAGTTCATCCTTTTCCTTGGATACTAAAAGTTCAGTAGTCAGAATTGCTTGGGGCTATCCCTCCACTGATGCTGGTTAAGAGAAGTGAATATTAAGGAAGCTTACTCAACCAAGAGGTTGTAGTTCTGCCATCCCTAAGAACTAATTAAGCTCTGTTCTTCTTAACTTGTACTTCTCCACAATAGCCAGTGCCACTCTATTCTTGCTAGAATTAAGGACTATTAATTGATCCAGAGTTTTTGTTCTAGTGTTGAAAAGGAAAATTCATTTAAGGCATGGAAGAGGGAAGGGAGAAAGTATGTCATTTTAAAATTTCTTTAGTTTTTTTTTCTTTTTTTTTCAAGAAAGCTTGCTTTTATCCATAATAGGCTTTTTTATTTTGTTTTGTTTTGTTTTAGCATGCCACAAGCACATTTTATCATGAATAAAGCTGGTAGAAAGGTATTATTCAATTAAAACATTAATAATAATTCTAATACTTGGTTGTTCCATATAAATTTAGATATTTAACACAGGCAAGAAATCTTTTCGGATAGGGAAATCCTGCCCATCATAACTTGTTTTTCCATTATTTCCTCATGTTCACACATGTTTGTATGGGTGTGTGTGTGTGTGTGTGTGTGTGTGTGTTTTGGGGAGGGAAAATTTTTTTTCTTTATTAAAGTTTTTTATTTGCAAAACATATGTATGGGTAATTTTTCAACACTGACCCTTACAAAGCTTTTCTATTACAAATTCCCCCCCCCCAGTCCCCTCCCCTCCCCTAGATGGCAGGATATCCACTACATGTTAATTATGTTAAAATACTTGACAAATCAAATATATGTATACATATTTCCACACTTATCATTGTTGTGCAAGAAAGATCGTATCTACAAGAAAAAAATCAGAGAAAGGAAACACAATGCAAGCAAACATCAGTAGAGAGCATGAAAATGTTGTGGTCCATATTTCATATCCAGGAGGGAATATTTTTTAAGGAGATTTGTGAATTTCATCAATGAAGGGAACTTCTGTTGTGGAAATTCACCCATCAATGCAGATTTGCAGCTCTTCTGTTCTTTCTGATTTTTTGTTAATCTTAGAGAATTTCTTTGTGCACAAACTGGCTTAAAAACTGAAAATTGTGATACAACTAATATATATGAGAATTAGATCTTGAACCTAGCTTCCTGCCTTTGCTCTGCCTCATAGTGTTTGACATACTTTTTCCTATATACGTGAATAAAAAGGCCAGAAGTTTAAGGCATTTTCAAAGGTACTTCGTGTAAGTTGGTGACCTTCTTCCCAAGGGGCTTATACTGTTAATAACATGAAAGTATGACAAAAATTCTCCAAACATGTGATGATACTGCTGTCAATCACAGTCAACAATTTAGAGATAGAAGAAAACTGCTATTTAACACAGTCAGAGGAAAGGTGTCACTGAACAAAAATTGGCAAAATGATGATCATATCAGTATCATTAACTTATATAGTTTTTGCTTACACAAATAGGATGGGTATAATGGAATTTCAGAGAGCAAATAAGGGAAGATAATGATTTACAAACCAAAGAACAGATTGTAGAAGAAAAAGAGCTTTGTTAGGCAAAATGAAAAATTACCTGGTTAACACCAGATGTATAGCTTATAAGTGTGATTTTGCAGACTCTATGTGACCTGTTCATCTTAAGTAAATGTCAGTAAGAAAAACTAAAAGCAGAATGTTTTCTCTAGAGATGATAGCCTTATCCTAAATAGAGGTTTTCAAGATTATCATTTTATTTTTTACATTTTTTTTCCACCATAACTGTGATTTCATTGGTATAGCAAGTTCCAAGTGAGGCAATTCTACCAGTGTAGCTTTGCAAAACCATGATGGTGATGATGATAGTAGCAGCATTTATATTTTACTTTAAGATTTGCAAAGTGCTATCCTATTTTATTTTCACAACTCTGGGAGGTAGGTGCTATTATTATCCCTATTATACAGATGAGAAAATTGAGCTTAGTGAGTTTTTCAGGATCACACAGCTAGTCAGTATCTAAAGCAAGATTCAAACTGAAGTCTTCTGACTCCAATCTGAAGATCCATCTGTTATGCCATTTGGGACACGAATGGTTAAGTGACTTGTCCAAGGTCACATGGACTTGTGTGTGTGTGTGTGTGTGTGTGTGTGTGTGTGTGTGTGTGTGTGAAAGAGTGAGAGAGAGACAGAGATAGAGAGAAAGACAGAAGAGACAAAGAAAGACAGAGAGAGAGAGGAAGGGGAAAAGGGACAGAGAGACAGAGACAGAGAGAAAGCAAAGGAAAAGGAGAAGGAGGAATAAAGGGGGACTTCCTAGAATCCGGGCCTTCCTCACTATGAAGATGGATTAGCTAGGTATAAATTGTCAGTGTCTTAAGTGTATTTGTGCCGTATTAGAAGAGGTAAACAGTAGATGTGTCATTAGTGAGTGCTAAGTGAAATAAAAAGCTTCCATTAACCTCTCTACCCAGAGTGACATTTCAGAGCTTTCGTGGGGACATTCTTTTATATATGGCAGAAAGCAAGTGCTACTTTTCCTCCAGAGGGTCCAGGTCTGCAAACCAAATAGTCTAGATTATAGAGAGGCCAATGAGGAGCATGCTAAGTTCTCTGTGCCCTCTTTGGTCAATGTGGATTCATTTACAAAACTTGAGTACTCAAGAGTACATAAGAAAAATGGATAGATAAATAACCTGCAAAGTTGCTTCTGTACAGGGAATTTAGCTGCATTTTTTTCCTTAGAAAATTTTCAAGAATGCTTTTTAAAAAAAATTTCTGTAAGGGGAAAAAGCAAGCACATATTCTCAATCTTCTATGATCCTTATTATATCTAGAATTTTTGTTCATTTGTTTTCAATTATGTCTGTGTAATTTAAGGGAATCAAAACTATAAACAAGAAATGAAGTTCCCCTGAGATTGAAGGCAAACCTCTTGATAATTAGTGCAGGTATAACACTTTAGGATTTGTAATTTTCTGATAGTGCTTCCTTATTCTCGTTTTTTTTTGGGGGGGGAGTTTTTGTTGTTGTTGTTTAGCACCATAATAGAAAGATCAGAGGCATCATTTTGTTCTGCGTAAAGTAATGGTCTTGTCAAGTTAAGAAGACTTGGCTTCAAATCCTGTCTTTGACATATACCGACTACATAACTCTGAATAAGTAATTTAATAACTTTTTGGGATCCCAGGCAATTTTATAGGTCTTTAAGTCATAGAATAGGTAACCGCTTTCATTGGTGACAGAAGTTTCCACTCTAAAAATTCTCTGGACCAATGAAATCCCGGTTCCAGAACAAAAATAAAAGGAAAAAAAAGTTGATCAAGGGGTCCATGAAAGAGAAGGGGTCTCTCCTTCACCTGTGATTTTCCATACTATGTGGCTTTTGGGAAGTTTTTTTATCTCTTATATCAGTTTTTCACCTATTATATATCCATATCTATCCATATGTATAGCTACATATACAATACACACATATACATATATAATACATATAGTTATTATATATGATTTATTATATATCTATTTATCTCTATTTGTTTGTATAGATGTATATATCTATTGTCAACAGGTAATCATGGTTTCATGAAACTTATGTGAAAATTATTTAGTTTATTACAAGAGAAAGAACTTGCATGTGGAACCCAAAGAGTTCCCAATCCATATAAAAGTTTGCATTTTTATCACAGCAAGACAAAAGAAAAAGACACCAGAAATCTCTACCTAAAGGGGAATGACATGGAAGGGGGAAAGGGGAAGAGCAAGGTGAAAGCAAAAATCATATTCTTTTCCCTCGGGAACTGCTAGACTGTGAAGATAGGATGGCCCACTTGCCTACTTATCGAGGGTCTCGGCTAAACAAGCAACTTCTCAGCCTAGTGCAGACTGACTGGTGCCTGTCTTGATTCCCAAGGATATACTGGGAGTCCAGCTTGGCATCTCAGGGTAGGTGGGGGCTTTTTTATCTCTGACACATTCAGGGCCTCCTGCATATTCTGAGTCCAATGTTTCTGGAAAATATGGCAACTCAAAAAGACAAATTCAGGGGACGCCTTAACATTTTGTAACTCTCTCTTTCTTTTTCTATTTTTCTTTATGTCTGTCTCCCTCCCTCCCTTCCTCCCCCCCTTTCTCTTTCTCTCTGTGTGTATGCGTGTGTGTAATTTCAAAACTCTTTTTTTCCAGCTCATATATAATTTCAAAACTCTTTTCCAGCATTCTGCTTCTGAGAATTTGGGGGAGTAAAATTCATTTTTCCCCTTTGTGACCAAAGTTTGAGAACATTTTGATCCCTCGTGCTTTTATATGCACGTTACAGCATCTGATTTATTATTGTAGACAGACCAAGTATCAGAGATTGAATTACATCCTCAATTGACCAGAACTCCATCTCAGACTGAGGAGAGTGGAAGTCCTGTGAAAAAGGTAATGTTGGAATGTTTAATGTTATCATGAAGTACTCCTTGTACCTTCTTGCTTCTGTCAGCACACTGAAGTGCTATCATATTCCTGTTTGGAGAGGTTAGGATCTCAGCAATGAGCATAAGCCTTTGCTATACAGTGACTACTGGCTGTCGTGCCAAAGATCATTCCATTCCCAGATTTAAGGGATGGCATGGTAAATAGGTTTGAGAAGACTCAGAGGTTTTTGCTTTCTTGTAGCCAGAAAGTTGCAGCTCTGAAAAAAGTACATTACCTGGAAAACTCTGTTTCTAATGTGCCCTTTGGATATTTCCCTTCTGTTTATTTCCCTGTCCTTGTTCAACAGTATAGTGGTCTCTGCTCTGTCCTTTTTGGTCATTGAATCACTTTTGGGGTGCTCTTTAAGTTACTCTCATTATCTTTTCCCTTCTTACCAAAGTAGCTAATTATCTGCTCATTCTAGTGCTGAGTTGGGGGCATTTAAGTCACCATGGAGGATTTCAGATTTCCTGGAAATTTTTCACCTGTCCACTTTTTTAGATAGCACTGTGGTTCTTAAGCATATCTTCACATGATAATTAAGGTAGAACAATGAAGGATATACAGATGTAAAGTCAAAAATACATATAGTAAAGTTTATTATAAGTTCATAACTTCTATCCATTATGACATGCTTAGTCTGGAACCAAGTTTTCATTGATCATTCTTTCTAAATTTCATTGCTAATCTGTTACAAAAATGTGAAGGGCTCTGTATATATAGACATGTGTGGGATGTTGGAAATTGAGGGGTACTGGTATGGGGGTAGTCATTGTGTTTGTTCTCTTCAGGACCTGCCACATACACAGCCACCATCAAAGCCCATTCGTCGAAAATTCCGACCTGAAAATCAAGTAATGGAAAACCAAGAGCCTTCTTCTGTGAGTGGGACTTCTTCTGTGCCAACTGTGAAGCCACATGCACCAGTCCAAAAGTAAATAGAATAAATCAGTTTAAAAAATGGTAGCTATAGAAGCTTTGAATGCTGCTCCTTTCTTTCTCTTCCTTTTTTCTTCCCTTAACCTATACGATTAAGTGGGTTAGCCACTAATCCTTTTTGGTGTAGGCCTATAATTTCATGAGTGTAGGGAGCTCTCAATGAGAAAACTCTTTTTATCACTATAGAACGCTATCTTCTCTGCAATTATCAATGGAATTAGAGAAGGTAGGGGGAGGCACTGAGAAGCTGAACAACTTATTGCCCAGGATCACTCAATTAGTACAGATTAGGGGTAGTATTTAAACCCAAGACATGCCATGTGGGAAAAATAAAATAAGTTCTTCACCACTTTCTTGAATTATGTTCTGTTTTGGCTAGGATAAGTAGATAGTTTCATGAATTTCAAACCCACTTCAGTTGGAATAAGATTAAATTTTTTTTTGTCTCAGAAGCATTTTTTGCTTCATATCGATTAGAATTTATATAGTGCTTTAAGATTTATAAAGTGCTTTTCATATGTTGTCATTTGATGCTTACTACAAACACTGCTATTATTATCCCCATTTTACAAGATGAGGAAACTCAGGCAAACAGAGGTTAAGTGAATTGACTAGGATCACATAGCTAATAAGTAGCAATAATCACAACTAATATTTATATAGCACCTACTATGTGCTCTTTACAATTATTATCTCACTTGATCCTTGCAACAACCCTGAGAAGTAGGTACTAATATTTTCTCCATTTTACA
The DNA here is from genome assembly GCA_023553655.1 of Myrmecobius fasciatus. Taxonomy (NCBI): domain Eukaryota; kingdom Metazoa; phylum Chordata; class Mammalia; order Dasyuromorphia; family Myrmecobiidae; genus Myrmecobius; species Myrmecobius fasciatus. Next base: position 651,466 of record JAJPUD010000179.1, read on the forward strand.
GATTAGGAAATTGAGGCAGATAGCAGTTGAGTGACAACCCAAGGTCCTATAGCTACTAAGAGTCAGGATTTAAATTCAGGACTTCCTGACTCTAATTCCAATATTTTATGCACCTACCTGCCTCACAATTATGCACAACAGTGTCTGAGATTCAGCATCTGAACTAACAATTTTTTTTTTGGTCAGTTGTTCAGTTTTGTCTGATTCTTCATGATCACAGCAATCCAGGTCCTTCTATCATCCCTTATCTCTCAAAGTCTGTCAGAGTTCATGTTCATTGTTTCCCTAACACTATCCACCCATCTTATCCACTGCCATCCCTTTCTCCTTTTTTGCTTTCTGTCTTTCCCAACATCAACGAGTCCCATCTTCTCAATATATGTATGGCTAAGATATTTAAGCTTCAGCTTCAGTATTTGACCTTCCAGGGAATAGTCTGAATTAATTTCATTAAATATTGACTGATTTCCTTGCTGTCCAAAGGACTCTCAAAAGTCTTCTCCAGCACCATAATTAGAAAGCATCATCAATTTTGTGGTGCTCAGATTTCTTTATATTTCAACACTCACAGCTGTATACTGCTACTGGAGAAACCATATCCTAGATTATACAGACCTTGATTGGTGAGGTGAAGTCTCAGCTTTTTTAGTTGCTGTCCAGATTTGCTGTGGCTTTTGAACAAGCAGCTAGGCTTAAACATAGGGAGAGTGGAATTAAAGCATCTTTGATCAGAACAAAAATAGGTACTGAATACAAATTCAGTATTGTTTCCCATCAGAGGTGCCCAGAACTGAGAGAGGGCTCCCAGGGAGTTTTTGCTGCTCTTTCCCTTGGTCAGAATGGTCAGGGTAGACTCCATGCTAGAAGAGAGCACAGCAAGTTGCTAATCTCAGCATCCGCTCATGGAACCCCTCACTCAGGGTCACTGGTTTACTGTTGTGTCTTTTCTCCTTGTGACATGAGAATAGCAAGGCATTTGGAGACAAACACTGAAGATAGTTGACTGTCCTTTTACCTCTTTTCTAAAAATGGAACTTAGTTCTTACCTCCCAATGTTGTTTTGAGGATCATATGATATAAAAATTATAAAATGTTTAGCCATAGTGCCTGACCCATAGTAAGCACTGTATTATTGTTATGTATTATATATTGTTATATATCATATATCATATTATGTTAACTATTATTATTATCAAACTAATTTAGGTTTTCAGGCCAATTATAGAAAACAGTTGTCAATCACTTACAAAAGCAGTGACTGTGCATTCCCTTCTGCCTTACTTGAAGAGGCTGAGTTTCTAGGTACAAGAAGCCTTGTCCAGGCACCTGATTTGGTAACAAAACTAATTTAGATATTGGGACATCCTCATAATACATGCATACATACTGGCCATCTTAGGCGATGGAAAAAAATTAGCCAAAAGTAGATTAGTTAAGAAATGATTAAATCTTTGAATAAATAGCATCAAAATGGGCAGATTCAGCTCCAAAGATCACTGCTGTCCATTCCATTAAGGACAGTGGAGTGGATGGGGTCTAGTCCAATGGGGAGCATTGGAGTCTGGATTTTCAGCAGCAAGTAGTCCTCAGATAACATCACCAGTAATGAGCTGCTGACAACTCAAAAAGGACAAAAATTGTTTTGCTTAGAAGTAATTAGGCTTATCTGCTTTATATTTTTAAATTATTTTTGTGGCCACTGAGGATATAGTTGTAAAAACAGAGTATTTATACCATTGAAGGTAGGAGATGTTGTTAAACAACATGGCTATTGGAGCCATAGCATAGATTTGAGAGGTCTGTTTTCCATGTGACCCAGCGGGCCATTATTCGTTTATTTATCTTAGAGCTCTTGGGAAGGAAATGAAGTCAAGTTAGTTGTAATAATAACAATAATACCAGCAACAATAATAAATAACATTTCTATATCACTTACTATGTGCCAGGCAGTGTTTCAAGTTCTTTACAATTATTATCCCACAACAACCCTGGGAGGAAGGTACTATTATCATCCCTATTTTACAAATGCGGAAACTATAATCATTCTATTTTGTTCAAAGGTTTTTAGATTTAAAGCTTGAATGGATGGATTATCAATCACAAATTTAGAGATGGAATAAACCTTTGAGACCATCTTTTCTAGCTCCTTATTTATACAAATGAGGGAACTAATATCCTGAAAGATTAAGTGACTTGTTTAAAGTCACATAGTAAGTGTCAGATATGTAATTTGAATTCAGGTCCTCTGACTTTAAATCTAGCTGTATTGTAGTTCTCCTTTCATTCCTGAATCTGTGTGTAGGGAAGTTGATTGGCTGAAAACTTCTTATATCCCAATAAAGAAAAAGGAATAAATATGATGAGCTGAAAGCTAGGGACAGCAACCTCCCACTGCTTGAGTTTTTAAGTTGATAATTTTGTAT
>JAJPUD010000179.1:659757-691563 GCA_023553655.1 Myrmecobius fasciatus
TTTCTTTTCTTTTCTTTTCTTTTCTTTTCTTTTCTTTTCTTTTCTTTCTTTCTTTCTTCCTTTTTTCTTTCTTTTTCTTCCTTTTTCTTTTCTTTCCCCAGAATCTAGCACAGTCCTTGGCAGAAAGTAAATAATTATAAGAGCTAGCATTTGTATATCACTTTAAGGTGCTATACAAATGCTATACAAGGTTGTCATCCTGACAATAACTGCAAAAGGTTGCTGTTGATTATGTCCTTATTTTTCAGATGAGGAAACTGAAGCAGATATTGGTTAAGTGTTTTTTTTTCCCCAAGTCAGCCAGCTATTAAGTGTCCAAGCTTGGGATTAGAAGAAAAATTTATTTACCCTTAGGTGCTGGTAACAAAGAATTCAACTGAATCTTGATTTCAATTCAGATGACATTTATTAAATATCTACTTTGTACAGTGCGTTGATGCCAGATGCCAGAGGAGATACAAAAGACTGTATTAGCCACAGTTCTTTTTTTTCATGGAATTTAGTCAAGTGGGAAATATGGTATCATATAGATCATAGAACTCCAAATTCAGCACTCTATCCACTCTGACACTTAATTGCTTAATAAATGCTTACTGATAGATGGGTGTTTTCATCAGCACCAACTCTATTGCTTCCTAATCCACATATCTGAATTAAGTATAAACTATACATATGTCTTACTGGAAATATTTCTTTTTCATACTCAGTGAAGAAGGAGGGATGAGCCCTTATAACTTTTGCTGCTTCTTCTTCTTCTTTTTTTTTTTTTGAATGATTTAGGAAGTTCATCAAGAACGAATTGCTTTGGAAAACCAATTGGAACAGCTTCGCCCAGTCACAGTCTTGTGACCTTTGGGTGGGAATAGGAGCAACTGACTTCTGTGCCAAGGTCTTCCCTTTGCACTGTTGGAGCACATCCTTTGGGAAAAGATATCTGACTGAATCAAAAGCAAGGAGAAGTGGAATGCGATCTGTATCCTGTTCCTTCCCCACCCTCTTCCTGACTCACTAGCCATTCCTGTGTTTCTGTCTGCAGGTGGAAAAGGCCTTTAGCCAATGGTCAAACTTGAGATTGTGGCTAAAGAGTGGGATTTGACCCATGTTGGTCCACTGTCGAAATACTTCTTCAGGGTCTTCAAAGATGGAATTCATCACCAAAAATTAATCCAATTCCCTAGTTCTTCAATAAATTTAGTACATTATTTATTTAAAGAATTCCTGATTTGTATGGAATCTTGTTACTTGCTGTCAGGTTGCTTGTTTTATATTTGCTTTTATAATTCATATGTACTAGTTTTGGTATCCTAGGTATGTGATTCCAGTAGGCTTGTTTTAGAGCATAATACATAGCTAAATAAATCTAAGAGTAGCAACAAATTTAGGCTGAAGCTATGCCTACCACTCTCATTGCCAAGAAACTGATGATATAGTAAGTGCCATGTATATTTCATATATATTTATAAATATATAATCCTTATTTTATATTGAATCTCAGAGGCTCTCCATGATTATATAGCACAAAATGCAATAAAAATTTGATATGTATCTGGTCCATTTCAATAGAATGGATAGTCAAACTTGATAGATTTTTTTATGATCTCACCTGACAAAAATTAAACAGAATTGCCAAATCTTCATTTTTACTCCATATAAATGCAGCATATATAAAAGTACAAGTTGGAAACTTAAAGATAAGACCAAAAAAAGATGTGAGCTGACCAATAACTCTACAGTTCTTTGCTCATGCTATAGTACATACAGACTAGAAAAAAGATAAGAACGATCAATACCAATACAATATGATGACTCTTGGAATAGAATTGCTATTTTCTTTGTGTCTTTTTGTTAACCTGAACTATTTCAATGAGTTACACTGAATGGGTAGTAGAGAGGGATGAAGGCCAAAGCTTATTACACTAGTCACATCATTGCACATATTAATAGTAAAATGTGGGGCCTTACAGTATAATCTAAGTCAGTTTAGCCAAGACAAGATCTGCTGTACAAATTACAGTTCATATTTGTCGTTCAGCATTTCAGTTATGTCTGATACTTTGTGATCCTATAAGGGATTTTCTTGGCAAAGGTATTGGAGTGGTTTGCCATTTCCTTCTCTGGATTATTTTATAGCTGAGGAACCAAGGCAAACAGGTTAAGTGATTTGCTACACATAGCTAGTAAGTGTCTGGGGTCAGATTTGAACTCACCAAATTGAGTCTTCCTGACTCTAAGCCTGGTACTCTAAAACTGCCCCAAGACAGTTGATACAAAATGATAAATTATTAGCCCTACAGAAGTTCGAATAGGCACCTTTTCCCTTGGATATTAGTACTGTAGGAATGCAGGAACAGGGAAACATGAAGCACTTACAAAGGTAAACTAATGGGTCCTTTCTTAGATAACTTCACTCCTTCAAAATGGACTATACTTCAAGTTGGATCTAGCCTCACTCCTGCAAATAGTATGAACCTCTCTCTTTCTTTTAATGGTTAGTATACCCAATTTGGTTACCCCTAAGATGGATTGGGTATAGGTGTATACCCAATATATATGCATGTGTTGTATGTATATGTGTGTAGGTTTTGTGTGTTTAAGGGGAAACTAGAATTCCACTGGAAATCGATTGCACCATTTGGGTTTGAATTTTAAATATAAATATACTGAGGCATTTGGGGCAGAAGTGAATTTTTTTAAAAAAGATTTTATGTGTCTGGAGCAGGCTTAGCTGTGAGTTTACCAATCATTGTTTTTGTGAGGGAATTCCCCCCACCGCCACTCAAATGAAACCACAGACTATTTGAAGATTTTTATTTTTGTTTGCTTTGAAAATGCTTTGAAAACCAGAGCTAGCTATGGTGATGCATGCATGTAATCCCTACTACTGGGGAGGTCAGGATAGTGGTTTGCTTGAGTGCAGGAGTTCTGAGCTGCAGCAGGACAAAGCAATATGGCAAGCCTCTGGGAGTGGGGAGCCACGAACCAGGCAGCCTAAGATGGGATAAGTGGCCTAGATTGAGAACAATGGATTAGGTTAAAATTCCCCAACTGCTAATTAATGAGAAAGGAGGACTTAGTCACATTTATACACATATACACACATACATATGCACACACAAATGCAGCCTTACATGTAAATATGTATACTCATATACATTTAAAAAGAAAATCCCTTTTCCTATTTCTCTTAACTTTTGTTTTCTTGTCAATTCCTTACTCCCCTTCCAACCAATTCTTCTCCTGACTTCCAACCTACTCACTTGTTACACCTCCAGTATTCAAAAGGTAGGGTGGCCCTTCTTCTAACACTGAATCTGTCAGGTCATGTTATAGCTAACCTGCTTTTTAAAAGTCTCCATTAAAAGCAATAAATATTAGGAATGGTGATTTCAGCTTGAACCTTTCAGATCTTGCTTGACTTATACTGCATATAGAAGAAAGAGTCATGGTTGTTCTTTTATCATTGTAATTTTCTAACATGCTCTGGATAGCATTTACTTTCACAACTCATGCTATAAATAAATGTTTTCATTTTTTTAAAGCTGAAATTTTTTTGTCATCATGGTATAGGACCACTTGATAATCCAGTACCAAGGAATGTGTAACTTGAACCAGCTTTCCCTCTTTCTCTCCCTCCTTTCCTCTCTTTTCTCCTTCTCCCTCTGCCTCCTTCCCTCCCCCCTTCTCTCTCTCTCTTTCTCTCTCTCTCTCTCTTTCTTTTCTTTTCTCCCTGTCTTCTTCCTCCCTCCTCTCTCTGTCTTTCTCTCTCCTCACACACACATATATTAAAAATCTTATTTTCAAAAAAAAAGTCAGGAGAGCCAGACCTCTAATGAGAAAAGGAGGAGGTGGGGTCATGCTGAGATGTCACTCTACTTTGAATAGAAAATGATAATTCAGGATATGAGTGAATCACACCCTCATTTGTGGGAACAAACTACATGGATTTGTTCTAAGATAATTAGTGCAGAGAGAGAAGGACATGGCTTCTCTGGCTACTCCAAGATTATCTTTTTGAAGGACAGCCCAAGCTCCTAGTCCTAAAAGTCTGCAAACATAAAACTCTCCAGCATTTCAGTAATTGCTTCCCTAGCAACCCAAGTCTCTCTTCAGGAAAAAATATTTAAAAACGGGGTAATCCTCAGTCTGGGAAAGGGGTAAAGTACTAAAGTAGTGGTACTTACCAGAGATGGAGAAGGATTTTAAGGATTGGCTAGATGAATGTTATGTATTTTCTTTTATCCTTATGTATTTTCTCTATTTTCCTTGGGGTGGGGGCTACCCAATCTTCTTCTCCACAATATATTTTGTTATCATGAATGCCTTTTTTGGTTTTTGTTTTTATGTTCCTTAGTTACAAATAAAGTAAAAAAAATTGGAAAAAAAAATCTTATTTTCAGTGTGCTTGTACTTATAAGGTACAAATATGCACATTTGTTTACACCATTAGGATGCTTACCTACCCATTTGCTTTTTTTTTAATATACCTTTTTATTTGGTTTATGGTGAGGAATGAGAACAGGCATTACTGGTCTCTCTACTCATTGACTAAAATGGATTTTGGCCATGACGTTTTTCCCCCACCCCAGGGCAACTGGAGTTAAGTGACTTGCCCAGCATCATACAGCTAGGAAGTGTTAAGTATCTGAGGCTCAGGGCAAGTAGGTGGTACAGTGGATAGAGCACCAGCCCTGAAGTCAGGAGGACCTGAGTTCCAATCTGGTCTCAGACACTTAACACTTCCTAGCTGTGTGACCTTGGACAAGTCATTTAACCCCAATTGCCTCAGCCCCCCAAAAAACCAAACGTATCTGAGGCTGGATTTGAACTCAAGTTTTCTTTTCTTTTCTTTTCTTTTTTTTTTCTTTTTGCTGAGGCAATTGAGGTTAAGTGACTTGCCCAGGGTCACACAGCTAGGGAATGTTAAGTGTCTGAGATCAGATTTGAACTCAGGTCCTCATGACTTCAGGGCTAGTGCTTGAACTCAAGTTTTCTAACTCTAGGATCCATGTTCTATCCACTGCGCCATCTAGTTATCCCAGCTGTAACATTTCTAGGGAGTAGAACTGAAAGCAGATTCATGTTGCATCCCATTCAAAGAGGCTGAATTATTGAAGTGTTAAGAAACTCATGGGAATAGGTGATTTTCCATTTAGGTGGAAAACCCACTAGACCCCCAAATAATGTTGATTTCTGATCTTTGAAGATATCTCTTCTATCTGTACTCCCATCTTGTGACTTTTTCTGCTAGGGGAAAGGGGCTTGGCTAGGAAGCATCCTGACTGAAAAGCTGTAGGCTTTTAGCCCATTATTTTCTTTGATATCTTTTAGTTGAGTAAAAATCGTAAAGTAATTTTGATTTGTTATAGTGAATTTAGTAGTAGATTTGATTTTTTTATTGGATCTGTAGATAATTTGATCAATATAGAGAAATCCTATGAGGAACTTCCTCTATTAATGAAGATGGTCATCTTCTCTACAATTTAGAGTCTTAGAGATTTGCTTTGGGTTTGGAGAAGTTGGGTCAATCAGCCAGGAGGTATCAAAAGGAAAATTTGAAACCAGATATTTCTGGTCTCAAAGAAAAGTCTCTTCCTCTATTATAGGCCACACTGCCTATAATATTTGGGGTCTTTTAAAAGTCATAAAAATAGTGGTTTGAAATTTCTTTGCTGAGGCAACTTAATGGGTCTATTATAATATTTAATAAAAATATTAAATATAAAATAAATGACATTTTAAGGAAGATTAGTTGCAGGAATGTTTTCTGTTTGTGATAAATTTAGAAAAAAAATTAAATTTCAAGATGAAGAATGTGATAGAACTAGCTGTTCTTCTAAACCAGGGGTGGGAAACTTTTCTGCTATAGGCCATTTGGATATTTATAACATCATTTGCAGGCCCCACAAAATTATCAACTTGCAGAAGTCAAGCAGTGGAAGGTTGTAACTAGCTTTCAGCTCATCATCACCCGTGGTTGCCCCAGCAAATTATTTCATGGGTCCCTGCGGTTGGATGTTCCCCACCCTTATAATAAAAAGAAGCTCTTTAATTTTTGAGAAACAGTAAATTGTCAGACAGCTGTTGCTCAATATAGACTCTTCTTTCATTTTTTATGAGAAGCAAAGTTTTCTTTATGTTGCTGGATATTCTATATTATGATAAGAATTCTCCAGTATTTGTGGCTTATTGGATCTAAAATATAGTCTCAGCATTATTTTAAGGTGAATAATCAAAAACATGAATCATGATGTTGACCTGCTCATAGCTGCAATCTCTGAAAAATCTATTAAAATGGGCTAATATATTTTGATTTATTTCTAAATGACATTTACCTTTCCCTTACATTTCCTTCTTCTAAGACAAGGAATTCATATCAAGGAGGCCCAGATGTAAGTATCTGGAATTGACATGTGCATTTTTGTCACATAATCTGATTCTTACCAAATAAATTTAGGAAGTCTTTTCCCAGCAAAAAGCCTTGGCAAGTGAATGTACATACTGCCTACTGTAGATACTATAGATACAAATATAGATACTGGACATTTATTTAAGAAGAAGCATGTATGTGTGCATATTTTAGGGAGACTTGACCTTTGGTTTCATTGATTTGAAGAACACATACCCTCTACCAATGCACAATTACATTTGCTCCACAATTTAGAGTCTTTGAGAGTTTTGTGAGGCACTAAGCAGTTAAATAACTTTCTAGTATCAAATAGTCCTCATGTCAGAGAAAAGATTTGAATTCAGGTCTTTTTGACTGTAAATTCCCTATCCCATTTAATGTTTCTTCACAAATACATGTAATATATTACATAATGCACAAACCTACACTTCTATATGATATTTGTATGTATGAAAACACAACATAAACATACACACATGATTTTCCCAAAGTCATTAATGCTTAAAATGGCATTGAATTTTGAGATATACATATGCATACATGTGTATGCATACACATATAACATATGTATGTATGTATGTATACACATGCATGAGCACTTGTATGAATATATAGAAGAATTACAGAAACTTAACTGTAGAAAATTTTGGTGTAGTTACAGAGGACTTGGAATAGTTGTAGTCCTTTGGACAGTTTTGCTGTTTTTTGCTTTAAAATTTTACCCACAGCTTTTTAAAACATTTTTTAGCTGATTTCATTACTATGGATATTTTGGGGAAGATTGAGAATGCTAATTTTTAATCTTAAGGACCAGATCACATATGAATTCCATAACTGGAATTATTGGGCTATAATGAAGAGACTTTAAGGTCCCTCAATTATTTTGCTATATGATATATCCATATCACAAAGACAATGACTTTTCGCAACTCAGACTCACTTAAATCTAATTCTCTCTCAAGTCAAAACATCACCTGTTATGTCCCTGGTCCTCTTCAAAAATGAAGAACAAACAACAACAAAATCTAATTACTTTAGGGTGGAAATAAGTAGAGGCTGTGTTCAGACTATGTATTAAGTGGAATAAGTAACAATAAATATCCTGAGATATGGGCTACCTGAGTTTTGAAAGAGTAAAATCCCCCACTGTATCCAGTTTGGGAAATAGACTTAATATTAAAACAACAACAACAACAACTGAACAACAATAACAACAACAACAACAACAAAACAACTACTATTCTTAGTTAGCACAATCCAGGCACATTAAATGGATCAAAGGCAAGAAGCCCCTTCTTTGGTCTTTGTAGACACAGATCAAGGAACAGACATAAAAATCAGATGTTCTATTTTAACCTCTAAAGTAAACATGTCTATTTTTTCAAAAGTCATAGTTTAATAATAGTTCAAATGTATATAGCGCTCTAACAGTTTATCAAAGCACTTTTCATGCAATCCCATGAGATCAGAGTATTATTCCTATTTCACCGATAAAGAATCTGAAGCTCAGAGAGGTTATAACTTACTCAAGATCATATGCAGCTTGTGAGTAAGAGTCAGAACTTGAATCTGAGTTCTTTGAATAAAAGTTTAATACTCTTTCTCCTATATCACAGCTGCCTCTGGATGTGATAAGTTTAAGAAGGAAATGTATATATTTGATGCTTTTCTTCCATTATCTTTCTAGATAATGAGCTAAGAAGTTGTTTTAACATTTTACTTACCCATTGTCTCAATCATTTGATATCACAATGGTATTGGAAACATTGTTGTCACTGATTTTGAAATTAAATCTCTGAAGTTACTGTGTATTTGTATTTCGACTTGTATATAGGGCCCACAGACTAATCTTACTGCCTCTTTTCACATTGGTCAAAATGTTAATTTAGTATATAGTTTATGCTATGCACATACAACTTGGAAAATGTACAGTACATTAAACTGGGGTGCTATGTTGAAATAAAAATGTACATTAACTTCAAAAAAATGTCTGTGATTTTCGTTTTTGTGTATTGTGAGTTATATTTAATCTAAAGTGTTTTTAATGCAAGTAATATTAAAAAAATGTCTCTACTAGACTGTAAGCTTTATGAGGGTAAGGACTATATTTTAAGCTTTTAATTTCTCCAGTGTCTTCTCACATGCTCTGTACACAGCAGAAAATGTTTATTGAATTATATTTCTTGGTTGAATTGGATTCTGGGATGGAGAAGAAGGATCTGGCTTAGAATAGAAAGACATTTTAATGTTACCTAATTAATATTATAATAAATTAAGGGAAATGGTTTTAAGCTTGTGAAAATTAGACAAATTTGTTTTAGTGTTTGGTTTTCTTGGACTTGCAAGTCAGGAAGGACTCACTGTGGAACTTGCCATGTTTGTTCAGGAACTCATCATTGTCCTTGTTTCAAGAAAGTGATACTCATAGATCAGTGTAGGAGAAAGAAACAGGAACTCTTTCTACTCTGCATATTGCTATTTGGCCTTCAGAAGTGACATCTATATGGTTTATTGATAGTCATTAGTAGCTCTGCCCATATTTTTTAAAATAATATTTTATTTTTCAAATACATGCAAAGATATTTTTCACTATTCACTTCATCAAAAATTTTGTGTTCCAAATTTTTCTCCCTTCCTTCCCAAGACAGCAAGCAATAGGTTAAACATGTACAATTCTTCTAAATGTATTTCTATATTTGTTATAGTTGGCAAGAAAAATCAGGTCAAAAGGGAAATAAATCATGAGAAAGAAAAAAACAAGTGAACAAACAACAAGACAACAAAAAGGGTACTTTCATCCCAGCTCTATTGGAATGGCCTTGAATCACCTTATTGTTGAAAAGAGCCAAGTCCAGCACAGGTGATCATCACATAATCTTTTTGTTGCTGTGTACAATGTTCTCTTGGTTCTGCTCACTTCATTCTATATTAATTCATGTCTTTCCCTAGAAAGACTTTTTTTGAAATCAGCCTGTTCATCATTTCTTATAGAACAATTGTATTTCATTACATTCATATGCCATAACTTATCCAGCCATTCTCCAACTGGATTGCCCATTTTTTCCATTGAAAGTTGGCTAATATCTGATTCTAACAACTGATCAAACCTGTTTCAGGCTGTTGTTTACCAGGTTGGTCTGCCTGATGCTATGACATTGTGGCTAACCACATAATTTGCATTAGTGCAGTGTATAATTTATGTGTCTTTACAGGGATTCATTTCTTCTCATTTGACTTGACATTAGGCCCTTTCAACTCAATTGAGCAGCTGATATTTTGAGCCCATCAACATACTAAATTTGTCAATCACCCTTAAAAAAAAGTTCAAAACTTTAAGGTGTGGACCAGGAGGGGGGAGGGATTGAAGAGAAGATTAATATATGGTTCCTGCCTACAGGGAATTTTCAATTTATTCTGTAAGAAAGATCTAATATTCACAATACAATTATAGAGCCATCAAGTGGGTTTCCTCAAGTAGAGGAGTCCTCAAGTAGAAATTGGATGACTGCTTGTCAGGGACATGGTTGCCAGAATTCTTGTGTGAGTGGAATGGGATGGTTTCTGAAGTCTTTTCTGACTGAAATATTCTGTGAAGGGCTACCTTCAAGTTTCTAGTCAGGTTGTTCAGCTAACATGCACAGTTTCATATACTTCTAAATTCAAAAGTCTTGAGAGCTTAGAGTCTGGTAACAATTTAAATTGAGAATTGGAATTTTAGAGCTAATACTATAGAGCTAATCTAGTGCAGTTCTGTTTTTTAAAAAAATAAACAGTTGTAATGACCTTAAATGACTTGTCCCAGGTGTTACAAGTAGGTAGAGGCAGATCTGACACTAGAAAACTCTTGTTTTAACTTTCTTACTTGAGAACTATTGAATGGTGAACATATAAATTACTCATTGTTTACGTATCTTTTATTGCATCCTTTAGCACTTCTAGACTTTAGTTCCTTCATCCACAAAATGAAGGGATTGATTTAGATTTTGAAAATTTTTCTCTGAGACATATTTTATGAATCCATGACTGCATAAAATAGAGCATTGCTTCTCTCCTATTCCCCCCTTCCCCAGCACTAAAAAGGGAATGTGCTATTGGGAACTATCAATTAGATGGGGTTTGTTTTTTGGGTTTTTTAGTATGAAGACATGACAGAGCTTGTTTTATTGATCATACAACAAATTCTATGATATGTTGAGCAGAAAGGTCAAAACCCAGGTCACAAGGCAATTATGCTAAACATAATAGATCAAGGTTGAGGAAGGAGAGGAGGAAGAGACAATGTAAGAGAAGACAGGATAGACTTTTTCCATCTGGAATTTTTATGGCTCTTGGGCTGGTATCCATATTATGCCAAATATTTTTAAAATTTGGCTAAGATTAGATTTATGTTTTACTGTTTCCTTTAAAGAGTGAGACATTAAATTCAAGCACAAGGATTTCTTCTTTTAAGAATGGAATGAAATGAAATGAAAATTAATTTGAAAATAAGATCATAGATTTGGGGCTAGAATGGACCTTAGGGACTATGCAACCAAACCTTCTAATTTTACAGCTGAGGAAATTGAGACACAGGTAGCTTAAATAATTTGTTCAAGCTCAAATAAGAAGGCTCAGAGGCCAGATTTGAATGTAGGTTTTCTAACTTTAGAGACAGACTAAACTGAAAGACCCACATCATTGGTTGAATATATTGAATAACATTCAAGAGTCCTTAGAATCAACAAAGTTGGGAAATGGTGTCCTCTAGGGCAAAAATTCCTAAATTATAAGTTGTGATCTCATATGGGGTCCTGTAACTGAACGTGGAGCTCATGAAAAATTTGGCAATAGCAAAGGTTTCTGAATGCAATGAACAGAAATTAATTCAAAATCAAATGGGTAATGAATCCAGAGTGTTTCTTGCAGTGTTTGCCTATGTTTCATCATGCAATTTCACTAAAGCCTTTGTTCTTAACACACAACATGCTCACTTTATGCTGTGCATGGATGAACACTCCAGAAACATCTTGGCTCATATTCAAGATGGGGTTGTATAAAAATTTCTTGGGAGAAAAGGTGGAGTAAGTTTAGGAATCCCTGCTCTAAAGAAAACTTCAGATGTCCTAAATGATGTGTAGACATAATTGTCCTTGGGACTCCATTCCAATCTATCAGAATAGTCAGATTCTATCTTATGAAACTACTCCCATGTAGTAAACTGACCACTTTTCTGACCACACCCTCCTTTCCCTTGTGCCTTCTGAAACTATTTTTTGCTGACTAAGAACATCCTTCCTTACTCTCTTTGCCCATCTTCTTGTTTGTGACTTCACTTACTCCCTTTTCTTTTTGACCCCTCTTTCAGGAGACTGCACCGATCATATCCTCACATCCATCATAGATCCCAAGCTGTGTGGTGTATTGTCTTGTACTTGCAAGAACTCTGGGATTGAGAAACAAAGAATTACTTAATGTTTTGGGGTGTCAAATATTGTCCTATCATCTTGCAGGTGCTAATTATGAGTCTGGTTCAATGAACCTTATCATCAAATATTTACTGATCCAGATGTCTAGCAAGGACTTCCTGCTTCTTATACTCACAGCTTGTACACATATCCCTAGTGCTTGAAGTGATAAACCATGGGAGCCACCATATCTCCCAATAAGTTTCAGTCATCCTAGAATCCTGGAGTAAAAGACTTGATCATCTGATTCATCTGCCATATTATGTCTACTCCCTTGTAATTAAGCTGTTGAGACAAAATTCCCTTTCCCCCATTGCTTCCCCCCATATTTTCATTCCTGTCTTTTTTAGCCCCATCTCTCCCTCTTTATCCATCTTCACTTGCCCAATATGTCACCTGGAATTTCCATGGTTAAATTTCCCTTCATTCTCAATTTCTCCATCTCATATTCTTTCTGTCTACTAGCAGGTATGAAAATTTGATTCTCCAGAAAACACTATCTGGCTGACTGCTCTTTAAGCTATTTAAGCCTTCTCGTATGCCCTCTGACACCTTTCATGGGAAGAGGATATCAGGTGCTTCTGACCACTTCTAAAATCTCCTTCTGCCACTAGAACTGTGCATTTTACCTCTTATGAGGTTTTTCCTATCCATATTCTTGCTGTGAAATACCAACTTGGAGGCTTATTCTTCCTTCCCATTTCCTTTTTTTTTGAGACTGCTGAATCTTACTGTCTTGCCTAGACTGGAAGTACTCATGCCCAACTGTTGATTGGCAGAGAAACTGACCTATTTCCAACCTGGGCTGGTTTGCCACCTGAGCAGCTTTAGTCCTACTGTAGTTCAGAATTCCCAATGCAAATAAGCCAATGACAACATCCTCTACTAGAATCAGAAATTACAGCAATATGTCACCATATCTGTCTTATTCTTCCTCATTTTAAAAAGAATCCAGAACCTAGCTCATTGTTCTCTTTAGCTTTATGAGTGCCCTTTTGGTTGGAGACTTTAGTATATATGTTAATATCCATGGCTCACCAGTTCATCAATATTCTCTTCTCTAATGACCTACATCTTCACTCTTTAACCACTCACAGATGTTTTAGATTTCAATGCTATTCATAACTTTGCCAGTGATGTAATCTTAAACTTTAAATTTTCATTTTTGATAAAAAAAATCCTATCCCTAACAAATTCCATTTAGAAAAGCAAAAGATCTAGAATATCAAGGGAAATGATGAAAAAAAGTAGGAATTAGGTACCTTCTGACACCTCGCATGAAGAGAAGATACATTGATTAAAGAATAGCCAGTGGAACAGACTAGCAAAAAAGAATCAGAAACAACAGACGTTAATAATCCAGTGTTTCATTATATGACAATCATAAAAATAACAAAAGTAAATGTAACAAAACCATAAAGATCAGTCAGGACTTGATTGAAGAGAGAAGAAAGGACACTCCAACACATCTGTTCATAGAACTGAAAGATCCATAGGTATTACACATTGCATGGTTTTTAAAAAAAAATGTATTGATCAGTTGTGCCCATTTTTTCCCTTCTCTAAAAAATACTATTTATTATATGGAATGGTTTTCTAGGAGGGGGAAGACAAGGAAGGAGGGTACTTGAGATACCTATGATCATATAAAAAATAGAAGATAATCAATAAAAACCTAGTTTAAAAATAAAATAAAACTTATACAAAAAATCTAATCTTCATCTCTTTCTCTCTTTCTTCTTTTTTCAAAGTAGTATTTTTCCTTATCATACTTTTTAATCCCTTTATCCCTTTCTGTTTTCCTAATATACCACCTCAGCTAGAAAAAGCTACTCTGTGTCTCCACTTCTTCAATGGTAGTAGCCACTATGTCACCTAGGTGCTTCAATATTGTCGACAGTTATGCTTGTCATTTGTTCTCAAAAGGTGAGGCCTTTACTTATGAGTAAATCGGATTTGAATGAGGCAGAACTGGGCAAAGTTATCAGCCTCATTCTCTCCTCCAGAAGTCCAGTGGAAAGACAAAGGTATAAAGGACTAGCAATGGTCCTGGATGCATTGGGTGACCTTGACCTTTTTAAATTAAGACCTTTTCCTAGTCTCATTTTGTCTGAGGCCACACCCATTAAATGATAAAGATGTATGAATAGAGAGTTTGTATGATGAGGCAAAGGTTTAGGATAGTAGAGATTCAAGAGAGCATTCTTTTTTTTCTTTTTTCCCCTCTCTTACTTTTTAAATTTTTTATTATTCATGTTATAGAGGGTTTTCTTTTTGTTTCGTTTTGTTTTTTACATTCTTTTTATAAGATCAAAGTTTAGGATATCATCCTGGAATTTCCCCATTTTGCTCTGACAGAGGGGGTGGGCAGGGATGGCATAGAAATAAAGGCCTAAATTCCTTTGGGTTGGCATGGATTTCTTCCAAAGAAAAAAAGAAACTTTTAGGAGTTTCTAGTGAGACATCTATTTTTCTGAGGTCATTCCTAAGTGGTTATTATTTATTCCTTAGCTCATTGGGCAACATCCTTTCTTGGCAAATAAGGAAATGGAGCACTTGCAAAATTAATTTGGAGAGAGGAGTTATAAAGAGATTTTTGAAGTGGGACACAGGTCTGAGTCACTTTAGGAACCTAAGACCTTAAATGCCTTTGCTGCCCCACCCTGGGAGCTACTGAGTTCCATGTGTATACAGTCATAAGTACATTAAATTTGCAGAATGATTTAAAGCCTGGATGGCTTCTTAAGATCTCCCTTTTCATCCAAGGCTATCTCTAGTTGTCTTGATCTTGCCACTGGACCCAGATGATTCTGGAAGGGAAAATGAAGCAGGTGGCCTTGTACAGTCCTCTCTCACTTAAGCCCACTTCACTTGCATGTCATGGCAGCACCTCCCTGATATCCTGGTCCTCTTTGAGCATGAAGGACAAATAACAACAAGAAGCACTGTAGCTGTGAGTCCAATTCAAAAACAATTGCTCGGCACCTACATATACATATATATGTACATATACATATACATATATATATATATACATATAAAGTTTTTTCCCTTGTCTTCCCCCTCTTAGAAAGCCATTCCATATAAAAAAGTATGTTTTTAGAGAAGGAAAAAATATATTATATAGGACTTTGTATTAGGTGATAAGTTCTGACATTTTGTTTACACAGAGATTGTAGAAAATTTCAACCTCAGAAATAATCCCATCTCTCTCCTTGACCCTCTTTCTGCTCTCTTCTTTGAACTATAATCCCCTTTTCTCATTTTGCAGATGAGGGAACAGAATCAGAAGGGTCAGGGAATTATAGATAGAGAGTTATCTCAAGACATTCAGTTCAGAGGTTCTTAATATGAGGTCCATGAAAAAAATATTTTGGTATAACTATATTTCAAATATAGTTTTCATTATTATTTATGTGTTTCATTTGTATGTTTATTTATAAATCTGTCAGTATATTTATTTACTTTATTATTTACATATTTATTTGTAAATAATTCCAAATATGATAAAAAACCAAATAGAATTGGTTTTATTTATAATTCTATGTATTTTAGGCATTTAAAAACATTACTCTGAGACAATGTTTGTGAGCTTTACCTGACTCTGAAGGAGCCCATGACACATAGATAGGCTTAAGAATTTAACCTCTGCCTTTTTATCTCCTCTATCTATAAAATGAGGCCTTGGAATCAGGAAGAACTGAGTTCAATTGTGATTTCACCTATTTACCAAATTGTGTGGCTTTTGGCCAAATCATTTTACCCAGTTTCAGTTTCCTCAACTGTAAAATGAAAACAATGATAGCACCTGCCTCCTAGATTGTAGTGTGAATAAACTAAGATAATATTTTTAAAGTACTTTGCAAACCTTAAAGATTCCTATAAATGCTAACTATTGTTATCAAGTTCAACCCTCTCATTTTATAGGAGAGGAAATAGAGGACTGCAAAAGGTAAATAACAAGGCCAAGGTCCGTAAGCAATAAACATCAAGGATGCAATTTGAAGCAATGTTTAGAAACTTTCAAATCAGTGTTCTTTCTAGTGAGTCCTCCAAGTCCAGAGGTTCAGGGAAGAATGAGGTAAGAAATGTCTCCTTCTTCTTTTTCTCACCCAGCAGTAATCTTCTTAACCCTCCAAAAGCTGTTTATAGTAGTTGGGAAGTGGGTGAGGAGAAACTCTTATAAGAAGATATTCATTTGTGACTTGTAATTTCTGAATAGGAAAGACCTTAGCTTAAAAAGACCAGTCTTCCATTGCATTCAGGGACATCTTCACTTGTCCTGAACTATGTCTTGCTATGGAACCCAAATGGCTCTGGAGGAGAAAATGAACCTGTGATTTTGCACAGTTCTGCCTCACTTAAAGCCAATTCACTTGCAAGTCAAGGCATTACCTTCCTGATATCATTGCTCCTCTTCAAGAACACTAGCAAATAACAACAACCTCAGTAAGTTACAACTGTTTTCTGTTCTACTCAGAAACACTATTGCATCTTGGGGAATTGCCAGTTGTCTTTACTCTTGTCTTGCTATAGGACATTGATAACTGGAGAAGAGAGTGAAGCTGATTGTTTTGTGCAGCTTTGCCTTATTTAAATCCAATTCATATACATGTCAAGATATCACTTCATTCTATCATTGGTCTTCTTCAAGAATGAAGGACATAAGTTTATTTCTGTAGATATTTGTGGGATATGAGAAAGAATGAGGAAAGATTCACAATAGCATCTAATGAACATTAAATCAGTTGGAATTGGTCTTGGACTAAAAATGTTGAGATTTATTCCTCTGGAGAACATGTTCTGGGCTGTGAAATATCAAGAATGTTAGTGAACTACATTAGGATTTATACAGAGTGTACCTAAACATCACTGACCTGGACTTAAGTTATGTGATATAGTATATAAATTCATTCTTGGGAGTCTGAATTTACTTATTTTTATAGCAACCAAGAAAGGCTAAGGCTAATTATCCCAGGTTGCTAATGAATAGCTTTTATGGAAGCTATAGTATTTTAAAGTTATTGCTGGGATTATTTAGAACTCTTACTCAAAACTTCAGGAAGCTTGAGCTCCCCTGGGAAATATGGATGGATTTAAAGAAAAATGAATAATGGAAAATAAGGTTTAGCATCCTTAGCATCAGGAAGACTTGGATTCAAGTCTGGATTTTGACTTAAACTGGCTAACTTATATTTATCTATCTTTTGGGCAGTTTAAGTCAAAATTAACTTAGCAGCTCCCTCTTTTGCTCTTATATTTCTTTGTGGGAACTTGTATTTCTAATAGCAGTCTCTTTGATTGTCCTATCTCTTGACTTACAAACAAGTCACTATGGACTGTGATCAGTGTCTTCTTGCAATGTGTGTGACCTAGAGTAGAAGGAAAACTTGGTCAAGTCAGGATTTGGTTAAAAATCTGTGCTTTTTGTGGTTTATATTGTAAAATTAAATTTCCTATATTTTTAATACAGTTAATTTAGTTCACATAGCTACATTGCTTGCCATTTGAAACTGATTTATTTCTTGGGTATGCAATGCTCTTGATTATAAGAGGATTAATTTTATTATTCTGAAATGGACTCCATTCTATTTTTTTTAATAGAAACAGTTCTAGGTTTTGTCCAGAAACCGTAGAACTCAATGGTGATTGGTATAAGAACAGTTTCCTGGTCTACTGCTGAGAGGTAGGAAGGTATAATTAAAAGAAGATTGGAGTGGGAAACAAAAGAGCTGGTTTAAATCCTGGTTCTGATACTCAATAGTTCTGCATTTTTGGGCTTAATCTCTTTGAGCTTCAGTTTTTTCTTTGTCAAATAGGAACAACAATAATTTTTAATACTTACAGAGAGGGTGGTAAGGAAAGGAGACTTGGATGTCCACTAGTAATCTCCAGCTTTAGTTGTTTCTAGTGAGGCTTGTGTTCTTCCTTGTGTCATTCCCTAAAGATCATTATTTATTCCTTGGCTCATTGGGCAGCAGTGTGAAAGCATTCTTTCTTTCAATGAAAAGTATCCCCAGCTTTTTATTACCCCAAAAAGAGCTACTGTGGATATTCCTGTACATGTAGGACCCTTTCCTCATTTTTAATAGTATTTTTCCAAATACATGCAAAGATGTTTCCAACATTCATTTTTACAAACCTGTGTTCCAAAATTTTCTCCCTTTCTCCTCCTTCTTCCCTCCTTAAGACAGCAATTCAATATAAGTTAGAAATGTACAATTCTTCTAAACATGTTTACGTATTCATCATGCTGAGCAAGAAAAATCAGATCAAAAGGGAAAAAACATGAGAAAGAAAAAAAAACCCACAAGAAAACAACAAAAAGGTGAAAATACTAAGTTTTTATCCACATTCAGTCTCCATAGTTCTCTCTCTGAATGTGGGTGGCTCTTTTCATTCCATGTCTATTAGAATTGCCTTGAATCACCTCATTGTTGAAAAGAGCCAAGTCCATCCTCACAGTTGATCATTACATAATCCTGCTGTAAATTGTGTACAATGTTCTCTTGGTTCTGTTCACTACACTTAGCATCAGTTCATAAGAGTCTCTCTAGGCCTTTCTGAAATCAACCTGCTCATCATTTCTTATAGAACAATAATATTCTATTACATTCATATACTAGACCTTATTCAACCATTCCACAGCTGATGGGAATCCACTCAGTTTCCATTTCCTTGACACTACAAAAAGGGCAACTATAAATATTTTTGCACATGTGGGACTTTTTCTCTCTTTTATGATCTTTTTGGGATAAAAACCCAGTAGAGACACTGCTGAATTAAAGGGTTTGCACAGTTTGATAACCTTTGGATGTAGTTCCAAATTGTTCTCCAGAATGGTTGGATCATTTCACAACTCCACCAAAAACTCATTAGTAGGACCTTTTCCTTATTCTTTGATCTCTTTGGTATATAACCCTAAAAGGGATATAACTGGGTAGAAGGTCATATACTGTCTAATTACTTTTTGGGCATAATTCTAAATTACTTTTCAGGATTATTGTATTCATCTACCTCTCCCCCAACAGTATATCAATGTGCCTCTTTTCCTGCATCCTCTCCAATAATTGTCATGTTTGGTAATTTGATGAGTGTGAGCTATAATTTCAGAATCACTTCAGTTTTCATTTTTCTAATCATTAATGATTTGGTGCATTTTTTTATATGAGTATAAATTTTAGATTCTAGAAACAAAGGGATGACCAGCAATTGGGATATGGTTGAATGAATTATGTATATAAATGTAATGAAATATCATTATTCTGGAAGAAAGGAGGAAATAATGATTTTATATAGATATAGAAAGACTTGCATGAACTGATATAGAATGAAGTGAGAAAAATTAGAAAAACTAATATTTAACATCAATATGATAAAAGCAAATAATTTTGAAGACAAATGCACTGATGAAAATGAAATAAGCAGAACCAGAACAACTTATACAATAACAAAAAAACTTTTAAAATTGTGAGAACTGATCAATACAATGATTATCCATGATTACAGAGGACCAATGGTTAAGCATACAATCCACCTGCTGATAAGTAATGGACTTAAGATATAAAGACCAAAATTTTTGGATTTGGCCAATAACAGAATTTGCTTGACTATGCAAATTTGTTACAAAGACTTTGTTTTTCTTTCTTTTTTTTAAAATTGGTTGGGTGCAAGTGTGAGGGAGAGAAAATAAATCTGCTAATTAAAATAAAATCTAATTTAAAAAGAAACTAAGTGCTTTAGAAATATTGTTATATGAATTATCCTACCAATTTGGGTTTTGATGTAAAAGTAAATCTAACCCCTTGCTCTAAGCTCATGATTTTCAATAAAGTTTCTAGCAGCAAGGGATGTCTGAAAGAATTGATATGCTATTTTGAAGTAAGAATTACTTGTTCTTTTGGGCTTGTATAACATAGCCTCCTTAGAGAAGGAGGAGAATATGACTTCACTGTTCCATTGGAAAGTGCCAAGTAAATCCTCAAGGGTACCAGACAAACAATATTGCCACTGATGACCTCAGAGGCAGGTAAAAGTCCAACCAGAGAAGTACTTCTCTTTCCCCAGAATCAGCCTTAGTTTCCCTGCCATTCCATTGACAGTCAACACAATACCAAAATGGCTGGATAAAAAGAGGAGATAAAAATGATCTTATCTTTATACATTAAACATCGAGATATTTGCAAATATTCATATGATTTACAATATTTTACTTTGTATCTGGTGGGACATTATTGCTTCAGAAGAGATTTTTTAAAAACTTTTTCCGGATCATGGATCCTTTTGATAATCTGGTGAAGCCTATGGATTCCTTCTCAAAATAATATTTTTATCACATAAAATAAAAGAAGGAAGAGAAAAGGAACAAACATTTCTTAAATGTATACCATGTGCCAAGAACAGTTCTGACTACTTTACAAATATTATCCCATTTAATTCTCACAATAATCCTGGGAGATAGATGCAATTAACTTCATTTTATAGCTAAGGAAACTGAGGCAGACAAGTGGCTTGTCCAAAGTTTTACATCTAAGAAGTATTTGAGTCAGATTTGAACACAGGCTTTCCTGACTCTGGACCTGACTCTGGTATTAAATAAAATGCACAGGATTACAAAGGAAACCAATTATGTTGAAATAAAATTATTAAAATATTTTTAAAATTCATGAATCCCAAGTTAAGCTTTTTTCTAGGATATGCTACATCTCATGTCTTCCATCTCCTCTGTGGCTAGAGGCTACTTCTGGAGGAATTGTCATTTCTAGAGAACTTTTTGATGTAGTTCCAACTAAAATCCCACCTTCAGGAAATCTTCCCTAACAGTTTTTAATTCTGATGTTTTCCCTCCTTTAATTATTTCACATCTATCCTTTGTGTAGCTTGTGTTGTATCTATTTATATGTTCTCTTTCCCATTAGACTGTAACTTCTTTGAGGATAGAGACTGTATTTTGCCACTTTTTTGTATCCCTAGCACTTAGAACAATACCTCCTACATAGTAGGTGCTTAATAAATATTTATTGAATTGAATAGGTATCCTTATTTATTTGTCTTTCAATGGCTAGACTGCTGTGTTACCATGAATTGTGTACTCTCGTTGTCTGCAAGCTGTAGGCTCAGCATCTCCCTCACTGGGATTAAATAATTGCTCCAAATAGCTATAGCTTTGTTTAAATGAGCTCTCCTACCACCATTCACTACTTGTATGACTCAGGAAGTCTCTGTAAAATGTAATTTTTTTCATTCCCTACCCAAAAGGGCTAGAGTGAGTTTCAAATTATTTTACATACACATATGTGTATATATGTGTATATGTGTGTTTATACATTATACACACATGTATATGTACCTATACACATGTATATACCTATAAATACATAGTATATATAATTTTTCACTTTATTTATTTTATTTTTAATTTATGGAATGAGAAAAGCATTTCCATTACATAATATAATAAAAATATGATTACATGTAAAACTGCATATCTATTATGTACAACTCACTATTCCTTTTAATATACAATAAAGTTATAATGTAAATTTCTTTTTCCCCCTTCCCTCTCCCCATCTTAGAGATGGCTACCGTTAGACACAAATAGGTTTGTATACACACATATGTAAAATTATTCTAGACAAACTTGTATTTATTAGTTCTTTCTCTAGATACAATGAATTTCTTCATGTATCCTGTATAGTTAATTTGGGTATTTATAATTGTCAAAATGACTTATTCAATGTTATCCTTAAAAATGCTATTGTTGTTACCATATATGATTTTCTCTTGATTCTGCTTATTTAATTTTTCATTATTTTGTGCAAATATTATAGTATTATTATATGTAATATATTAACATATATAAATATGTATTATATAGATAGTGCCCTAAAACTTCAAAGCACCTTATAATTTATTATTATTACATATATTTAATTAGTTCTGGTTTTGAAGGAAATCTCTATAAAATACTATTTGCCAGCTGTAAAATGAACTGGGGATAATTGTCAATGATATCTTTATGCAAATACAATATTTTTCTTTAGCATCTAACAAATACCATTGTTAACCTGTTGTATATATTTCTTTGTGTCAAGCCAAATTTCTTTTGAAACTCTTCCCTCAAAACCAAAATAAGTCCAAGATTGATTATTCTTAAACTTTTATAAACTTATACCCAAAAATAATTCAGTAACAACATGGAGTCAGGAGATTTGAACTTGAATCTATGCTTGGACGTGTGACCAAAAGTAATTCATTCATTTAACCTCCCTAAGGCTCAGTTTTCCAATCTGAAAAATGGATATTATTTGGAGCTAGCTTGGTTGTTTTGGGGAAATGAACTTGTGACTTTAAAAGATTGTTGCTGTTTATAAAATGAAACTAACAGTACTTTTCCTGAGTTATCATATGAATGAAAGGAGAAGACCATGTATGTGAAAGATTTGGGTAACTCTACAGTATTCTGCAAATGTAAGAGTTACTAATCTGTCCATATAATTAATCTTTTGACAGCTATCCTGGTTAGGAACTATCCAAGGTTCAAAAATGTCTGCTCCAGCTAGCCCTGATAGTAATCAGTAATAGTTTGCAGGCAATAGATTTCAAGAATAGTTGAGTCTTTTAGTTTTTGAAAGTTAATGATCATCATTGCATGTAAGTCATTCTATGCTTTTATTCACCTCAGCAGAGGAGCATTCAGTTACATTCATGTAACACAATTTGCTTAGCCATTCCCCAATAGATGAAGATTTATTTTGTTTCCAGTTCTTTGTTACTATAAAAGGTACTGTCATAAATATAGAAACAATAATAAAGATTGAAGCTTGCATTTATGTAGTATTTTAAGGTTTGCAAGGCTTTACAAATATTATTTTATCTCAGCCTCACAACAATGCCGGGAAATTTTACTATCATCATTCCTATTTTACAGTTAAGGAAACTGAGACTAAGGGATTTGTTCAGGGTCAGGCAGCTAGCAAGTCTCTGAGGGCAATTTTTTTTAATAAAGCTTTTTATTTACAAAACATATGAGTGATTTTTCTACATTGACCTTTGCAAAAACTTTTTTTTCCCAAGCTTTTCCCCTCCTTCCCCCCACCCCCACCCCTAGATGACAGGTAATCTAATACATGCTAAATAGGATAAATTATATGACAAATACAATACATGTATACATATCTATACAGTTATCTTACTGCACAAGAAACAACAGATCTAGAAAGAGAAGAAGAAGAAACAACCTAAGAAGGAAAACAAAATGTATGGAGATATTCACAAAAAGCATTAAAATGCTGTGTTGTGGTCCGTACTCAGTTCCCACAGGCCTCTCTCTGGATGTATATGACTATCTTCATCGCTGAACAATAGGAACTGGTTTGAATCACATCATTGTTGAAGAGAACCATGTCCATCAGAATTGATCATCGTATAGTCTTGTTGCTGTGTATAATGTTCTCCTGGTTCTGCTGATTTCACTCAGCATCAGTTCATGCAAGTCTCTCCAGGCCTCTCTGAAATCGTCCTGCTGGTCGTTTCTTACAGAACAATAATATTCCATAACATTCATATACCATAACTTATTCAGCCATTCTCCAATTGATGGGCATCCTTTCAATTTCCAGTTTCTTGCCACTACAAAAAGGGCTGCCAGAAACATTCTTGCACATGTGGGTCCCTTTTCCTCCTTTAAAATCTCTTTGGGATATAGGCCCAATAGAAACACTGCTGGGTCAAATGGTACGCATAGTTTGATAACTTTTTGAGCATAGTTCCAAATTGCTCTCTGAGGGCAATTTGAACTTGATTTTTGATTTCAAATCCAGTGCTCTAACCAGTATATGACCTGTATGCACACACACATAACTATTATAAATCTCTCTCTGTCTCCCTCTCCCTCTTCATCTCCCTCTCTCTGTCCCCCCCCTTTCCATCTGTCTCTATCTCTGTCTCCCTCCCTGTTCCCAGGGAGAAACATCCCTGTTTCTCTCTCTTGCTGACTCTTTCCCCCCCTTCTCTCAGTTTTTATCTCCCCACATTATGATATACACAAATGTGCACATATGTGTATATACACACATGTATACATATACCCATATGCATACACATTCGTATATGTATATACAATCCTATATATCCACATACTCATATATATCCTCTCTTTTTATAAATTATCTCTTTGGGGTACATGTCTAGCAGTGAAATCTCTGGGTCTGAACATTTTTACCCACTTTATTTACATAATTCCAAATGACTTTCCAAAATAGACCATTATTTTTTCAAAGAAAGGACCCAAGAAATTTGATTAAATGTCCTAATCTTCTGAGTTTGGCAACTATTCTTTTTATATTAAAGGGCTTGTGCATTTAGAATTCATTCTAACGTAATATAGGCCAATAGCAATTTCTCATTCACTTACTCATTTTACTTGTAAGTATCCAATTGTAACATATACGTTTATATACACGTACCAGTACTGTATTGTATGTGAAAATAATACAATTATATATGGTAGTGTTTATAAATACCTTAATCCCCTTGCCATGTAAGAATTCAAGAGTGGGAGAGAAATTAAGAGGCAGAATCAGATTTTATTTCTTAGGTGGGTAAAGTCATCTTCACCCCTGGACTATTTTTTTCTTAAATAGGCTTACTTAGAGAAAAACAAGTAGCACACTGGGATACTTCATTCCCTCCAAGCAGCTGAATTAGAGCAACTAGATGCCCCTTTCTAAATATTATATTCTTCTTCTATGCTTCTGAAAAAGAGGAGCTAGAGTGCCTGTCCTGGGATTTTATTCCTGTGTTTTCATACAACTAGATCTGGAGAGGTTGCTGAGACACTGGTCGTTTCTGGACTGGCAAGGCTTTCCTGGGCTATTTCCCCTCAGGTTGCCAATACTGACATCAAGGATGGATTCCTAAGGCATTATGGTGGGGACCAGATCAAAGCAAGCCTGAAAGATGCTGAGAACCCTAAGCCATAGTATGACTTAGCAGGAGGCCTTATACCAAATCTGGCACTTATCTACTGCTGTCTCTAAGGCCTTGCTAAGCTAGTCTGAGTGAGTTCAAGAAAAAGCCATAATCATCTTACTGATTCTTTATCCCATATATCAGCTGGGAAGCAGAGTGTGAGGGGGAGAGTTCATAAGGCAAAGCAGTTTTTTGCTACTTGAAAGAAAGCTTCTTTCCATTGAAACAAAGTAAGGTAATTATAAAATTATAACACATCTTTTCAACAATTCAGTGATTCAAGGCAATTTCAACAGTTTGGGATGGAAAGAGCTATCTGTATTGAGAGAAGGAACTATGGAGACTGAATGTGGATCAAAGCATAGTGTTTTCACCTTTTAGTTGTTGTTGTTTGTTGCTTTTTTCTTTCTTGTCATTTTTTCCCCTTTTGTTCTGATTTTCTTGTACATCATGACAAATATGAAAAAATGTTTACCTGTATCAGATTTAACCTGCATCAGATTATCTTGCTACTTGGGGAGGGAAGAGATAAGAGAGGGAGGAAGAAAAATTTTCAACAGAAAATTTTACAAAAATGAATGTTGAAAACTATCTTTACATTCATTTGGAAAAATAAAATACTATTGGAAAATAAAAAAAGTAAAAAAAAAAACCTCATCTCCTGATTCCTCTCCCAAATAAAATAAAATTATAGCACAGAAACAGCCTCCCCCCAAATAAAAAAAACTGGAAATATAGGCAGCCTGTGAAATGTTATAAATGCTAAACAGAGGAGTTTATGTTACAGAGGAAGCTAGATGGCACAGACGATAGATCCCTGAGGCTGAATACAGAAAATGGTGGTTGTTTAATTGTTTTACTACTGTCTTAATCTAATTCCTTTTTGGTGTTTTCTTAGCAGATATTGGAGTGATTTTTGAAATGGCTGTTTTTGTCTCCAGCTCACTTTTCAGGTGAGTAAACTGAGGCAAACAGGGTTAAGTGACTTATCCAAGGTCACACAGCTAGTGTCTTAGGCCAGATTTGAGCTTGGCACTTCCAGACTTCAGTCCCAACACTCTATCTAATGTGTCATCTACCTGCCTATAAGGAGTCAGGAAGACGAGTTCAAATCTAGCTGTGTGACACAGGTCATCAAACACTTCATCTCCGGTTGCCTCAGTTTCCTAAACTATAAAATGGGATCAAATGAGAAAATATTTGTAAAGTATCTGGCACATAATAAATCCTTTTTTCCTTCCATTTATCTTATAAAACTCTCTAAATTTCTTGGAACAGGGAGTGATATGATCAGATCTGTACTTCAGGATTATTAATTTGGCAGTTAGGTAGAAACTGAGAGGAGGAGACTTGAAAATGGGAACACCAATTAGGGGAATTATTGGGATAGTCTTATTCCTTCGCCTAATCATTCTGACATAGTGGGTAGTGTAGTGAAAGAGACCTGAAAATCAGGAGAGATGGACTTTAGTCCTTATTCTGCTTCCGCCTAGAAATGTGACTTGTGGTAAATAATTTTGTCTCTTGGACAGTGATAGAGTGACAAACAAAGTCAAGAAGATCTGAATTCAAATATAATCTTAGACACTTCCTAGTTGTGTCACCCTGAGCAAGTATCTCAGCTTCCAGTTGCTTCAGTTTCTTCATTTGAAAAATGAGAATAATAATAGCACCTATCTTCCAGGATTGTTGTGAAGATCAAATGAGGTTATAAAGAGAGTTTAGCAAAATGTCTGGCACAGAAACTGATCTATATATGTTAACCTTATTATTTCCTCCCCATTTTATGGTTTTTTGTTTGTTTCTTTATTTTTTGTTGTTATCTCTGCTGTTTTTTCTCCTCTCAGATAGCCTTCTATCTACACTAGACATATCTTATATATACTTACTTATCGACATTTTGTCTCCCCAATTAGAATATAGAATGGAAGACATGGACTTTTTAAAACCATTTTTTGTGTCCCCATCAATGAACTCTATTTTTGGCATTGAGTAAACACTTAAATACCTGTTGACGGACTGACTAAAAGTAGTTGGATTTTCAGAATCAGTATAGCTAAAAATATAATAAAAAAGAGAAAAAAGAAATAGAAATCCCAGTTGATTTGGCTCTATGCTGAATGAGAAAAGTAAATGATTCACTGAGACATAATATAGACGTGGCTTTTGAGAAGATAAGCCCTGCTCCTTGAAAGTTGGGGACTCTTTTTGAATGCCAAGCACTTTGCATCATGTGGGCCTTTTACCTCACTTGATAAATGCTTGTTAAATTACATTGATTCCTTCTAGCCCCATGAAAAATAACAATAGAATCAATAGATTGGGGTTTCAGGCTGGCATATTTTAATTCAATAGGAAAAAAAAAACTATTATTGAAGATCTTTTAGTGCAGATGGGAGGAGCACTCATAAGGAATACTGTAGAGAGAATTCCTGCCTCGAGTATGGATTGAACTAGATGACTTCTGAAGTTCCTTCTATAACTGTGATTTTATGACTCTATGACTCTGGGAATTTATTTAGCTATCCCAGTCATTGGCAAAGTTGATTTTGATCACCCACTGCTAGCGAACATATGGCCAGCAGGCAGTTTTAACTCAATCCAGGTGTCAGATAACCATTTCTCATGAGGAAGGAAGAAAGCAAACAGGTCCTGTAGGGCAAGGCAATCTGAGCCAGGAAAAAGCCAACTCCAACCAGCACAATTCTATTTTTGTTCGGAGCCGCACTAACAATTGTTCTCCAAGGGTAATGGAGGGTGGGACAGCAGGGAAAATCCTCAAAGTTCCATGAATATGATTGTCTCTCTTGTGAGTAATTTTGGTTTTGCAGAGCAGATTAGTTAAACAGCTTCTGTTGGAGAAAGTTGAGAAAGATAGGAGGGGCAGGGTGGAGAATGGCAAGGCCAGTGGTGATTTGTTATGTCCCAGCTCAGTTCTGGAAAATTCATTAATAGGTCTATTTCTTAAGAATATAGCTTAACATCTTCTGAGAACCTGAAATGTATGAGAGTGATCTTTGGGTCTACTGGTGCCATCATAGGGAGGGGTTAAAGTCTCTTGGGATCTGCCCCTGAGTGTAAGACAGTAACTGTCTGCTGTTCTTTTTCATTGGTTACTTCACACTATGAGTGACTATGTGTGATTTCTGATGTTACTGCCACATAATAAGAATTTTTCCATGTGTTTTCTACTATTTATGGAAGTTTGTGAGGATGATTTCATTGCCTTTATTTAATTTTTTTTAATTAGCAAAAACTTGCCCTTTCTCCTTTTCCCAGGGCCTGATTCCTCTCTCTTCCTAATGGAAAACAAAAGAAAAGCAAAACCCCTGCTACAAACATGTTTAGTTTAATAAAACAAATTTCTGCATTGGCCATGTTTAAAAGAAAACATGTTTAAAAAAAAAGGAAGGGGTTCCTCCTCATATACAAATATTTTATTCTGTATGTACTGAAATTTTCACTTCCCCATCAGGAGGTGGGTAGCATGTTTATCATTAGTACTCTGGAATCATGATTGGTAATTATCTTGATTAAATGTCTTACATTTGTCTTGACAACATTGCTTACAATGTGCAAATTATTCTCTGTTTTATTTACTTCATTGTGCATCAGTTAATACAAGTCTCCTGAGGTCTCTCTGAAAATATCACCTTCATAGTTTCATACAACACAATAGTATTCCATTCACATTTATGTTCAGTCATTCCCCAATCCTTTGCCACATCTAATTATTGCCTTTGGAAATTGACAGTAATTTGACAGTAAATTGAGTAGATAAAGCTAGAACTCAGGATTAGGAGAGCTGAAAGGAGAGGTTAGGAACAAAAAGTGAAGTTATGACAATAGTTTGAACTTGAGAAATATATGAGATTTAGAAGATAAATCTGATATCAAGCCACAATTGGGACCCAAAGACTAATAGGAGCCAGTTCAAGGCAGACCAGTGACTTATAAACCCAATAAGAAGTTAATATCCAGAGCACCATAGAATCTTAGAGCTGGAGGAATATGGTCTATAATATCCCAACAAATGTTTGTCTAACCTTGGACTCAAAGCTCCAATGGGGAATTTATTATTTACTATTTAGGCAATCCATTCAATGTTTGGGACACTTCTAATTATTAGAAATTTCTCCCTCTTATGTGGAGAATGAAGTATACCTTTCTGCCCATTGTTTATACTCAATACATATTCTTAGGGAATTGTCAAAAGCACTGAAAAGTTTGAGTGGCTAGTTCAAAGACATACCACTATTAAGTGTCAGATATCTCTGACATTGGATTTGAATCCAGATCTTCCTTAGGGAAGACAGACAGACAGACAGAGAAAGACAGAAAGAGACAGAGGCAGACAGAGACAGAAAAACAGAGATAGAGACTGAGAGATAGAGAGACAGAGAGACACAACAAGATACAGAAATACAGAGGAGAGAGCCCGAAAGAGAGAGACAGAGAGAGAAAGACAGAAACAGAGACTCAGAAAGAGGACAGGAGTAAAAAGGAGAGAAGGAAGAAGGGAGAAGGAGGTAGAGAAGGAAGAGTTATGGAATATCCAGAATTAGGGGATATGAATGGATGATGACTTGGTTAAGGAGGATATGAAGCGGTTAGATAGAAGAATTAGGGTAGCAACATTATGAAAGTCCTGGAGAAAGTATCCTGGAAGAGTAAATGGTTAACAAAATAATGAAGTACTAAAAAAAAAATGGAGAGTAGTCAAGAAATATAAGGATCGAGAAAAGAGCACCAGGTTCGGTTCTTTGTTAACTTTGGATAGAGTAATTTCATTTGAGTGATGAAGTCTGTTATTATTCCATAGAATTACAGAGAAAGTAAAAGGAGAGGAAGTATAGACAGCCAGAGATTTATCTAGCAATTGGTTTGAAAGGGGAAAGAGCTAGAGAATGATAGCTTGAGCGGACAGTTGGTATAGTGAATGATTTTTAAGGATGGGGGGAAGAGACTTGGATATGTTTATGAGCAACAGACAAGAAATTATTATATAAGGAATATTTGAAAGTCATGGAGAGAAAAGATTTAATTTAAAGGGCAATCTGTTGAATAAGACTAGAGATGGTGAGATCGAGGATATATGCAAAGAGGTTGGCCTTAGAAAGGAAAAGGGCTACTTCATTATTAGAGATTGGTGACAAGGAGGAGACATCCTGGGAAGAATTTGGAAATGAAGAGAAGGAAAATATTCTTCCAAAAGGTTTTCATTTTTTTCCCAGTAAAATATGAGACAAGATCTTCAGTTGAAAAGGAGAAGGGATTGGAAGAGGTGGGAATTTTGAGGGAAAAAAGAGAAGATTTGAACAGCTTCATTGTGAGTGATATAGAGAATCATTTAAGACAGTTTTCTTTTTTTCTTTTTTAAATAGTATTTTATTTTTAAATGCATGCAAAGATAGTTTTATAACATTTATCTTTGCAAAACCTCGTGTTCCATATTTTTCTCCCTCTCTCCTTCCCTAGACAGCATGTAGTCTGATATAGGTTAAACATGTGCAGTTCTTCTAAACATATTTCCATATTCATCATGTTGCACAAGAAAAATCAGATCAAAAGGGGAAAAAGCATACAAGAAAGAAAAAAAAAACAAGCAAACAAACAATAACAACAACAAAAGGTGAAAATGCCATGCTTTGATCCACATTTAATCTCCACAGTTCTCTCTCTGGATGTAGAAGGTTCTTTCCATTACAAGTATATTGAAATAAGGCAGAGTTTTCTAACTGTAGCAAGGGTCAGTTGAGGTTAATTGGCATAACTTTGTAATAGACCCCAACTGCCTTGTTGTACTCTACCTCTGTTCAGCAATATGTGAATAGGAAAAAAGGGGAATGGGGGAATAGTGAAGCTGGTTTGACAAAGCATAAGCAGTGATAGGACAAGGAGGACAAGACATTGAGAATGGAGGAAAGTGTAGAGTTAATTACAGGGTTGAGACTATGAGCATTGAGAGTGATGTCAGAGTGCTGTAATGGCTTAAGAAAGTATGAGAAGTAGGGACAGCTAGATGGCACAGTGCATAGAGCACCAGCCTTGAGGTCAGGAGGACCTTAGTTCAAATCTGACCTCAGACACTTCACATTTCCTAGTTGTGTGACTCTGAGCAAGTCACTTAACCCAATTACCTCAGCAAAAAAAAAAATTATGAGAAGTAGAGGGATTGGCCAAGATGGCGGAGTGAAAAGGTGACTTTCTGCCTCTCCTCCGATCTTCTCTCAAATCAACAATAAAATAAGCCTCTGAACTGATCTTCAAGTCAACGAACTCAGAAATATTTGGGCACTGCTTTCTGGACAACTTCATATCAGGTTAGCCTGACTCGGACAGAGAGATAAATAGACGACTCCTGTGTAGGCCAGAAGTGAGGGTGGAACTCAGCTCAGCTCATTGTGGCAGAAATTCCAAACTCCAAACTCCAAATTCCAAACACCTGGAGTTTATCTGAGGCACTCGGGACACTGCCCTGATTGAACCCTGATTGCAGGTGTTCTGGCAGACTTGCCTTGTTTAAGGAGTAATTCGGACTTAGTCCTACCCCCCACCAGCCCAGCACCTTAAGTTAACTCGCCGAAGTGCCCCAGGGCAAAGCTTTTCAGCCGCCGATTTTTTTCCCCCTACCTTAAAGAGATATCCACGCTGTCTAAAAAAATTGAAGAAACAAAAGAGAGCTCTCACCATAGACAGCTTTTATCAAGGCAAAGAAGCGTTGACCCCAGATGCTGAGGTTCCTTTAGATAAAATACCAGATGAAGGTATTAAAGACCATCACTGGTCACTTTTTCAAAAGGCCTTTCTGGAAGATTGCATAAAGAACCTCAAAAGAGAGCTGGAGGATAACTGGGAAAATAAACTGAAATCAGTGCAAGAAGGATACAATATCTTGCAAGAAGGATATGATGCCATGCAAAAGAGATATGAAAAAGACACCAATTTATTGAAAAATAAAATTAGTGAAGTGGAAAAAGAATG
>JAJPUD010000179.1:703136-722532 GCA_023553655.1 Myrmecobius fasciatus
CCTTCCTTCCTTCGTTCCTTCCTTCCTTCCTCCCTCCCTCCCTTCCTTCCTTCCTTCCTTCCTCCCTTCCTTTGTCTTCCCATGTGAAATCTTCATATTCCACATTATTGTGGAACAGTAATCTTCCATTATGTTCATAGACTGAATTTTGTATAGTTACATTAAATAAACACTTACATTCCTTGCAATGTTTGTTACTTTTCAAGTTCTGAATACTTCGGTATATCTATAACCTTTCTTTTTGTTTTTTATCTCCTTGGGATACTATGCATAGCAATGAAATCTCTGGCTCAAAGGATATGGAGCTTCTAGCCACTTTTAAAAATGTAATTACAAATTGCTTCCTAGGTGGTTGGACCAATTCACAAGTCCGTCAATAGTACATTAATGTGCTGTCTTTCCACAGTCCTTTCAACACTGATTATTTCCATTTTTTAGTCATCTTTGTCAACATTTTCTCATTGTTTAATTACGGGTGTGAGGTAGAAGCTCAGAGTTGTTTTGATTTTAATTTTCTCATTAGTGATTTGAAGCAATTTTTATGTAGAATTCTTCATTTATTTATGTTGGCAATGAACATCTTGTATTCATATTACCTGTTTCTGAAGTACACTCCAAAGAATTCTGTGAATTCATAGTGACAAGAACCACTTCTTAACTACGATTGTTTTCTGGGATAGGTATTTTAAATTTGCACTTATCTCATATGGTGTTGTAATTTTTCAGTTGTTTCAGTCATGACTAATTCTCTATGATTCCATTTGGGGTTTTCTTGGCAAAGATACTGGGATGGTTTTCTATTTCCTTTTCCAGCTCACTTTACAGATGAAGAAACTGAGGCAAACAGGATTCTAGGGTCACACATCTAGGAAGTGTCTGAGACCAGATTTTAATTCAGGTCTTCCTAACACCAGGTCCAATGCTTTGTCCACTCTGTCATTTACCTTTCCAGGGACAGGGGTTTAGTTTAGGAAGACCTGCTTTGGACACTCAGGCCTACGATCTGGTCTGGACAATCTTGGTCCTGGTAAGGAGCAATAGATCAGTGATGATGGCCTTGTGATGATGACCTAGGTAGCTGAATGGGTGGATTTGAAAAGGAAGAGACAGAAATGGTGAGGAAATCTGTTTAATTATAGGAAATAGTAATCAATAGTGAAGCTGCCATAGCCTCTTCACTCTTAAGATGAGGTTTAGGTATGTGCTTTCTGTGCCTCAGTTTCTTCATTTGTGCAATGGAAATAATACTTTTGCTACCAACTCCACTGCATTGTTGTGAGGAAAGCCTTTCCTCCCTCCTTCTTTAACTTTTGTCCATTCCTCTCTCTGTCCCTCCTTTATTCTTTTCTTTGTTCCTTTGTTCTTCCCTTCCTCCTTTTTCATTCCTTTGTTCATTCCTCTCTTTGTTCCTCCTTCATTTTTTTCTTTCTTTCTTTGTTCTTCCCTTTCTCATTCCTTTCTGTTCCTCCTTCTTTCTCTCCTTCCTTCCTTCCCTCTCTCCTTTCTACATTTCTTTGTTCAGTCCTCTCTCTGTTCCTTCTTCCTTCTTTCCTTGCTTCTTTTCTTCTTTCCTTTCTCCCTCCTAGATTCTTATGTTCATTCTTTTCTCTGTCCCTCCTTAATTTTTTCCTTCCTTCTTTTGTTCTTCTCTTCATCTCCCTCCCTCCCTCCCTCCCTCCTTCCCTCCCTCCCTTCCTTCCTTCCTTCCTTCCTTCCTTCCTTCCTTCCTTCCTTCCTTCCTTCCTTCCTTCCTTCCTTCCTTCCTTCCTTCCTAGGACCTTAGTGGAGGAAAGCATAATACAATTTTGAGTCATGATTGTAATTGTGGTTGCTGAAAAGTTCCTTATGTCTTCTCACTTGTATGGCTTCATATTTTGGTCTCTGGATGTCCTGCTGGTTCTGCACAAACTAAACAATTATTACTTGTGAAACTCTTGACACTGTTCTATCTGCCCAAATATAATCTTGACACTCCAGGACTCCACAGAGAAAGGATTCACCCACATCTGGCTTCATTCAAACCATAACAAATCAATTTATTGCTGTGTGTGGAAAAACTTCTCATCAATCTGAATGGGTTTCTGCTGAATTAACCTCAAAAAGTAACTTCCAACGTTTGATGATTCTATTGTTCCTCTAGGCCAGGGGTATCCAAACTTTTTTCATTATCTACCTCATTATTAAAGAATATTTGAACACGTGCTCCCAACCTATTATGTTTATTTTTAATTAAATTATGTACATGCCTAACTCTAGTAATATAGCAATTTATGTTACAAAATTTGTAGGAAAACAAATTTCAAAATGATGAGAATACCTCTTTGTTTCATTAGATAGGACATTTAAGGAAGAAAATTTCTATTGATTGCTTCCTGATGTTGGGATGTTGGAGTCAGATTGGACTAAAACTTCCATCTTTTAGATTACAAATCATTCATTCATTCAATAAGCATTTATTAAATGTCAACTCTGTGCCAGGTGCTCTACAAGGTACTAGAGATATAAGGACAAAACAAATTAGTTCATATCCTTACAAAGCACACATTCAACTGGGGAGAGGAATAACAGGCAGACAAGTAAACACAAAAGATAGGATATAATAAATAAATATAAGGTGATTTTTCTGGGAAGAGGACTCCACTGATTGAGGAGGATGCCAGGTATGTGTAGTAGCAAGGAGATAAATTTGGCTGAAACATAGAGTAAGGAGAGTAATAAGTAAGTGGCCTAGAAAGATCTGCTAAACTCAAATTTTGAAGGTTTTAAGTGCCAAATTGAAGAGTTAATTTTTTTCTTCTAGAAGCAGGATGGTTTCTAAATCTCATTTCTGTAGAGGCTCTGAGTTTTCCTGAGTTATTGTTTTTCCTGGTAGAAATTAGTTCCCATGTCAACATAGAGAGCTCCAACTATATCATCAATCATGACAGCTTGACTAAAACCTTTACACTGGCAGTAGCCACTTGACATGGTAATCAAATCTGACGGCGTCTCCTAAACTATCAGCCTACCTGGTATCTCCTTGTTTGCAGATGGTGATGGATTTCTCCGGACAGCCAAAGTCATCAAGAAATAACTATTGTTGACTAATAGTATGAAACCTTAGGTCAAGATGACCAATATTACAGAAACCCTTAGGTTCTTTCCCATCTTTCTCTCTAAACCTGATAAATTACTAAGGCTATATCTGTCAATAAATTGATTTTTGGGTGGGTTTTGTTTTTGTTAATCATTCCAAATATTAACTTTTATTTAGAATAAAAATTATATATCGTTGTTACATGGAAAATAATTTAAATTTCTTTAAAAATTTTTATTAAAGCAATTATTGGGTTTTGTTCCCCCCACTTTCCTCACCCAAGTATAACTTTTACATTGAAATGTACTTTTAAGGCTGAGACAATAGGAACACATAAGAGTATAATGAAAATTCATTGTAATGTATATATTACATATGGTCATTTCAAAACAACATTTTATTTTTCTGGGTTTCAATATGAACATTGTAGATGAAGTACAACTCTTTATTTTGGAACATTACTTTGCTGATTAGGCTTTGGAGGGAATAAGTCTAGGATAACAAGAAGAATCAAACTAATCTTTGTTCACAAAAGTGTGTGCAATTTTTTGCTGTCTGATATTGGATATTTACTCTTATCTGATAAAAAATAAAAGCAAATTTTTAATAAAAATAGATTTATTAAATACCTATTATATGCCAGACACTAGGGTTAAGACTTTTGTGCCCCTGTGATCTGGAAAATCCATGCAAAATTTTTTGGCCTTCCCTATGTATCAGAAAAGTCTAAATATTTTCTTTTCTCTTCTTTTTAAATGTGATATTTATAGTACCTTACTGTAAAATTTGGGTTAAGTATTTGGTCATAGCCTGACCTTTTCATGTCACCTGTGGCTTTTGCAAAACTCCCCCCAAATTTCTTATGCCACCCCATGGTATGTTGAAATTGTGGTGGAGAAAGCCTTTGATGTGCAAGGGTTAAGTGTTTAGAAAAAAACAAAGGACTGTTCCTCCTGTCAAAGAGCTTAGCATGTAATGATTATTACTTACCAAAGCTGAATTTGCCATGAGATTCTGGGAACACGTCGTTCATAGTGTTCTAGAGAAAGTCATTTAGAAGGCTCCTAGGATGGCTCTTAGCTGCAGTAGAAAGCACCAATGTCATGGTATCTGGCTCCCCTTGAGAACCAATCTCAATAATGACCTGTGAAATGAAAAGTGAGAGGCATGATTAAAACTGTCCCTTATGCAAAGTGGTTGAGTTTATTTTGAGACCCCTTTCATCTTTCCTTTCCACCCCATTATGGCTGTTCCTTTCCTTCTTGCTAGTATCACTTCTGCCTCCAACACACATACACTTTACAGGGCCCATTCTGTATCCATTCTTGTGTCCAATCATTATCAACTGATCTTGGCTTCAAGGCTGCCCCAGGGATTGAGGCTTAATTTAATGTGGTCCAGAGCTAGGCTGACTCCATATCAACCATTGACTTTATGTCAAGTACAATTATGGCACCAAGCTCTTCCATTAGATTAAACCTTAAAGTGGTTGGAAAGAAGGAAGAAGGGCAGGCACATAAGCATTTATTAAGTATCTACTGTGTGCCAGTCATTACAAATATTGTCATTTGGTCCTCACAGTAACCTTGAGGAATAGATGCTATTATTATCCTTGTTTTATTGATGAGGTAACTGAAGCAGATATTGGTTAAGAGATTAGTCTAGGGTCACATAACTAGTATCCGCAGCTGGATTTGAATTCAGATGGCAAAATTGATAGAGTGCTGGGCGTGGAATCAGGAAGATTCATTTTCCTGAGTTCAAATATGACCTCAGATACTAGCTGTGTGACCCTGGCCAAGTCACTTAATCCTGTTTGCCTCAGTTCCCTCATCTGTAAAATGAGCTGGAGAATGAAATGGCAAAACACTTCAGGATCTTTGCAAAAAAAATGTCAAATGGGATTACAAAAAGTTGTATGCTGTTAAACAATAAAACTTCTTGACTCCAGAATCTACTGTACAACCTATAAGCCACAAAGGGATGCTAGATTGAGTGGGGTTAGATCTATAGACTCTGTGCTTGCCTCATAGATGTATAAGAGAATGACTTTATTTTCTTTGCTACTTCTACCATTTCTATTATGTCATAATGATGATGTTGATTACGATATTATTGGTTCCTCTGAATTCTACACATCAAGCTGCTACAACCACTACTATTACTACTACTAGCTATCACTTATATAATATTTTAATGTTTGCAAAGCACTTTAAGAATGTTATCTCATTATCTTCATACCCTGAAAGATAGCTGCTATTATCATCCTCATTTTATAGAGGAGGAAATTAAGGCAGATGGAGTTTAAGGTGACTTGCCCAGGATCACACAGTGAATAAGTTGCCAGATCACATTTGACCTCATGTTTTCCTTAACTCCAGGTCCAGTGTGCTATCCACTATACCACCTGTCTACTGATGTTGTCTTCTAATAATTATGATTCCTTTGCTTAGCATTCAAAGTTCTTCAATAATCTTAATACGACTCCAGAATCCAAGAAAACCAGATTAATTTCTGTTGCCCAAAACCCAATATTGTAGAAAGGAATTTTGAAGCCATTTAATTCAACTCCTTATTTTACAAATAAGCAAACTGAGGCCCAGAGAGGTAAAGTGAATTCAAGAGCACCCAGATAATAAGCAGCTGAGGTGGGATCTGAAGCCTAGATCCAAACACTGTCTCTTTTTACTGAATGACATTACTTCTCATTGACCATACCTTTCCTTCCTTCATGTCTCTGCTCACTTTCCCTTTTATGCCTAGAATAATCTTTTCCCACCTTTACTTTCCATCTTGAATCTGTCTCTTAAGTTCAAGAGCTTGCTGGAGCCAGATCATGCCAGCTCTAGAGAGCTGAATGTTAAATTTTCAATCAGCATTTATAGCTCAGAAATAGACAATGTGACAAATCAGAACTTGATTTATTATTCTGTTGATGGTCTAGATTTAAGAAAGTGATGAAGAAAATATTATAATGCAGGTGAAGCTTAAAAAGTGTTTCCTGTGAACATATATATTTTTGAAAGCTATTTGTTAAATTTACTACCACAACCCTGCAAAGTCCACCTGAAAAAACTCTCCTTCTAGATGTTATATCAAAAATTCCAAGTTATTTTTGACTAATTGGACCTCATCTAACTTCTCCTTTTGGATTTTTGAGATTAAAAACATATTATTTTGTATTACAATTATCCTAGATTGTATCATTCCTACTAGGTTGTAAGCCCATTTGAGGGTACGGATTTTATCTTTTCTTCCCTAGTCCCTAGCCTGAGATGCTGCACACAGTGAATGCCTAACATATATTTGTGGAATACTATAATTGTAATTCAGCAAAAATGTTTTTAAGGCCTATAAAGTGCTTTACACACACACACACACACACACACACACACACACACACACATATAAAATCTCATCTGATCTTCTTAATAATCCTATAAAGTAGGGGCTGTTATTATCCCCACTTTATAGATATAGGGACTGGGCAGATAGAAATGACTTGCTTATAGTAGTAAGTATCTAAAGCAGGACTCAGACTTTCCTGTGACTCCAAGTGTAATAAGCTATAGATTTCATTTTTTTTCCAAGTTAGGCCTTTTTAATACCCCGAGATAGGCTGCTAAAGCAGGAACCACGAGAAAACAATATAAATTATACCTCCTAGATACATGATTATTATGCTATATATTATATATTATCTGATACTTATATAGTGTTTTATAGTTTGCAAAATACTTTGTATAAATTGTCTTGTTTAATCCTTACCTCTGTTGACATCACTACTGCTGTTGTACAGCTATTTCAGTTGTATCCAACTCTTTGTGATCCCATTTAGGATTTTCTTGGCAAAGATTCTAGAGTGGGTCCCCATTTCATTCTCTGGCTCATTTTACAGATGAGGAAACTGAGGTGAACAGGGTTAAGTGACTTGTCCAGGCTCACACAGGTAGTAAGTATCTGAGGCTAGATTTGAACTCAGGTTCTCCTGACTCCTGGATTCTATCCACTGCAACATCTAGTTGTTACATGAATTATTACTTTTAACAATTTTCTACAAAATAAAACAGACCCAGTGAGAGGGAATCATTCTCTTTTTTCTCTGTACCCAGATGGTAATGCAGGTAGATCTGTACATTGGAAGGTTTACTCTACAGTATTCATGAACATGGTATTTAAGTGTGCTGTAATACTATCGAGACAGGTGACTTGTCACAGCCCTCCCTCACTTAAATCCAATTCACTTGAACATCATGGTAAAACCTCCCTGATGTCATGTCATTTTTTTGAGAATGAAGGACAAACAACAACCTTAATAACAACAACAAACAACAACCCTATTGATGCTATGGGGGCAAGTCCATTCAATTCAAAAGATATTTCTTAATGCTCAGTTATGGGCAAAACTGTGAAGTTAGTGTTTAATACTGTACAGCTTTTCCTCTCAAAGCCTTTTCTCTTTCTCAGTTTATTATGATATTCCTTCTAGGGGACACAAAAATCAGTGGGCATCTCAAGCATCTCAAAGGTGGAAGGTTTTAGTATTTCTGAATTCTACAAAATCTTGTGAATTTCCCTGAATTCCACATGGCTGGTACTAGACCAATACATAGGGATTCTGTGGGAGAGGAAACTCAGTTTCAATTAATTAATTAATTAAAGGGGCAGTGAAGAGACCACTGGGTCTAGAGATCTGAATTTAAATCTGACCTCAGCCATTTACTAGCTTTGTGATCCTGGGCAAGTCACATAACTCCTATTGGTGAAGGAAATGGAAATGGAGAAGGAAAAGCAAACTATTC
Source organism: Myrmecobius fasciatus (assembly GCA_023553655.1). Classification (NCBI taxonomy): domain Eukaryota; kingdom Metazoa; phylum Chordata; class Mammalia; order Dasyuromorphia; family Myrmecobiidae; genus Myrmecobius; species Myrmecobius fasciatus. Next base: position 711,015 of record JAJPUD010000179.1, read on the forward strand.
CAGTATCTTTGCCAACCCCATGGACAAGTTCATGGGATCATGAAAAGTCAGACATGATCAAATAACAATAAATGCCTTTGAAGACAGTTGAATGGATAGAGCACAAGACAAGCCATCAGGGAGACCTGAATTCCAATCATACGTCAGGCACAGACTAATTGTGTGGCTATAGGCAAATCACTCAAACCTCTCAATATGTCAGTTTTCTTATCTATAAAATGAAAAGAGAGCCTGTGAGAGGCAGGCTGTGTGAAAGTCAGTTGAATTAACATATGTAAAATGCTTTCAAACCTTTTTTGAAATTTTGAATTAAAAAAATTAATAGTATTTTATTTTCAAATACATGCAAAGACAATTTCCAACATGTACCTTTGCAAAACCTTGTTTCCAAACTCTTCTCTTTCTTTCCTTCCCCTCCCCTCCCCAGACAGCAATGCTTTGCAAACCTTAAAGCATAATATAAATATTTATTTTTCTCCTTCCCCTCTTCCTCCTCTTCTCCCTCCTCCTCCTCCTCCTCTTCCTCCTCTTCTCCCCTCTCCTCCTCCCCCTCTTCCTTGATCTTCTCTTCCTTCTCCATCTCCTCCTCTTCTACCTCCTCCTCCTCCTTCTTTTCCTTCTCTTTCTCCTTCTCCTCCTCCTCCTTCTCTTCTTCCTCCTCCTTCTCCTTGTCCTTGTCCTTGTCCTTGTCCTTCTCCTTGTCCTTGTCCTTTTCCTTTTCCTCCTCTTTCTCCTTTTTTTCCTCCTTCTCCTTTTCCTCCTCCTTCTCCTTTTTCTCCTCCTTCTCCTCCTTTTTCTCCTCTTCCTCCTTCTCTTCCTCTTCCTCCTTCTCCTTGTCTTTCTCCTTGTCCTTCTACTTTTCCTCCTCCTCCTCTTCCTTTTCTTCTTCTTCTGTACTTTCCTTCATTCACACTATGCTCTGGGCAAACTGGATTCAATATTCCATGAACATGTTCTATGATTTCTTTCCTCTCTATTTTTTGCTCTTGTATCTTCCATCTGAAATTACTTTTCCTATCCTTCCTATCTCTTAAGGTTTTGCTCAAACTTGCTTTTTTTGTGAAACTTTTCCAGATTTCTTCCCTCTCTCTCCCCTAGATGTGATTCTCTCTGCACCACCCCTCCTCCACTGCACTGTTAATACTTTTTTGTGGCACTTATTACAGTCTTCACTATATTATAATTATTGGAATACAAATGTCATTTTTACCCCATGACATAAACTTCCAAATTGGGGTTATAACACAGATGGATCACAAACTTCCTGGGGGGCAGAGACCCTGCCTTATTAATCTTGTATGCCTGAGAGTACCTAAAATTATGCCTGAAACCAAGTAGGTATTCAGTAAGTATTTGTTGAATAAATGAATACAAGATTACTGAAACAGAAAACCTTGCAAATGAAACATCTTTATCCTAATTCTTTTCAGCATGGGGAAAGTGATTGCAAGTTTAGCTTTGACACTTAGTTTATTAGTTTTTAATCTAGGCTAGTGATTTTAGAAAATAGAAGAAAAACACTGTTCATTTCTTAAATAACACTGACAGTTAAAAAAAAGAGTTGGCAATTTCCCCTATGATATTTAGGTCTCTTCTCTGTGATGGGTTAGGCCTCTCAGAATGAGGCCTCCACTTCAATTAGTTGACCTGAGGAACCTATAGAGGAGTTTTAGATGCAATACTGTGACATCAGGCTAGAAGGGGAGATGTGAACTGAAACAAATGGGCAGCTAAGAGGCATAATTTATAGGGTACCAAGCTTGAAGTCAGGAAGATCTGAATTCAAATACAGCTTCAGGCACTTATTAGTTGTGTGGCATTGGTCAGATCACCTAACCCTGTTTGCCTCAGTTTCCTTATCTGTAAAATGACCTGGAGAAGGAAATGACAAATCAATTCAATTTTTTTACCAAGAAAATCCCAAATGGTCATGATGAGTTGGATACAGGTGAACATAACTGAACAACAATCCTAGCAAGGTTTATCATCTTTGGAGCTTCTATTTTAAGGCTCAGTGGCAACTAAATATTTCCAAATTAGATCACTCTATCTACTGACTGCCTTAGACACTAGAACATTTATAGATTTCACATCTCATCCAGTCATCCACACATTTGATGCAGCCCACCACTACATTAAGTCAATCAAATGGGTTTCTTTGCCAAGAAAACCCCAAATGAGCTCACAAAAGTCAGACAAGGTTGAAATAATAAACAACAAAAACCACTTGAATGAGTTAAGCCAAATCCCTAGATAAATCTTGTGCCTCAGATAGCTGGCCACTTGAGTGATCACTAAGTGGAATCTGTCATTCAGTGATATAAAGATGAATAAGTCTGAGCTTCCATATTAATTATGTACATTTCTTCCCTATACAACAATGTAAGTCATTGTATTACATTAGAAGGGAAAAATACCTGAAAAGTCTTATATAAATTAATACAAAGTTAGGAGGTCAGAACCAGGAGAATAATCTATATAATTACTAAAATATTGTAAAGAAAAAGAACTCCAAACGAGTTAACAACATTAATCATTGCAATGACCAACCACTCCTCCACAGAACCAACCTTTATGCCAACTCGTCTTGACTGACACTGAGAAAAATGATTATTTTTCTGTTATATTAATAATACATTGTATTAATGTATTACAGGTGCAGTTTCTGAAGAGTTGTTTTTGGGATACACATTATTCTCTTCACTATTCACTAGGATAAGTAAGGAAAGCATGTTAGATTGTTTCACAATCTGCCAGAGCTAAGGCTACCATATTGCCTTAAGAAAAAAACAAACCAACAATGTGTGTGCTTTTAAGGAAACTTTGCAAAAAGGAACAAACATCTTTTGCTGGACCATGTGTTCTGATTCAGGAAACATGAGCATAGTGTTTATAACATTGAACTCCAAATTATCAGTAAGAATCATAGGAGCATTTTTAAAAATATATATAAAGCTTTTTATTTACAAAACATATGAGTGATTTTTCAACATTGACATTTGCAAAAACTTTTTTTCCCAAACTTTTCCCCTCCTTCCCCCCACCCCCACCCCTAGATGACAATCTAATACATGCTAAATAGGATAAATTATATGACAAATACAATACATGTACACATATCTATACAGTTATCTTACTGCACAAGAAACATCAGATCTAGAAAGAGAAGAAGAAAAAACAACCTAAGAAGGAAAACAAAATGCATGGAAATATTCACAGAAAGCGTTAAAATGCTGTGTTGTGGTTCACACTCAGTTCCCACAGGCCTCTCTCTGGATGTATATGACTATCTTCATCGCAGAACAACTGGTTTGAATCACTTCATTGTTGAAGAGAACCATGTCCATCAAAATTGATCATCGTATAGTCTTGTTGCTGTGTATAATGTTCTCCTGGTTCTGCTATTTCACTCAGCATCAGTTCATGCAAGTCTCTCCAGTCCTCTATGAAATCCTCCTGTTGGTCGTTTCTTACAGAACAATAATATTCCATAACATTCATATACCATAATTTATTCAGCCATTCTCCAATTGATGGGCATCCTTTCAATTTCCAGTTTCTTGCCACAACAAAAAGGGCTGCCACAAACATTTTTGCACATGTGGGTCCCTTTCCCTCCTTTAAAATCTCTTTGGGATATAGGCCCAGTAGAAACACTGCTGGGTCAAAGGGTATGCACAGTTTGATAACTTTTTGAGCATAGCTCCAAATTGCTCTCCAGAATGGTTGGATCCATTCACAGTTCCACCAACAATGTATCAGTGTCCCAGTTTTCCCACATCCCCTCCAGCAGTTATCATTATCATTTCCTGTCATTTTAGCCAATCTGACAGGTGTGTAGTGGTATCTCAGAGTTGTCTTAATTTGCATTTCTCTGATCAATAGTGACTTGGAGCACCTTTTCATGTGACCGGAAATAGTTTCAATTTCTTCATCTGAAAATTGTCTGTTCATATCTTTTGACCATTTATCCATTGGAGAATGGCTTGAATTCTTATATATTTGAGTCAATTCTCGATATATTTTAGAAATGAGGCCTTTATCAGAACCTTTGGATGTAGAAATATTTTCCCAGTTTACTGCTACCCTTCTAATCTTGTCTGCATTCATTTTGTTTGTATAAAAACTTTTTAACTTGATATAGTCAAATTTATCTATTTTGTGATTAATGATGACCTCTAGTTCTTCTTTTGTCACAAATTTCTTCCCCCTCCACAGGTCTGAGAGGTAAACCATCCTACATTGTTCTAATTTGTTTATAATATCATTCTTTATGCCTAGATCATGAATCCATTTTGACCTTATCTTGGTATATGGTGTTAGGTGTGGGTCAATGCCTAATTTCTTCCATACTAGTTTAGGAGCATATTTTTGGTGAAGAATAAACCTTTCAATTCTATAATTACTATAAAAAGTTAATTAAATGTAAGAAACAAAATACCTTACCAAGAACTCCACTGACTCACTGATGAATCCAAGAAAAGATTTATTTTACATCCTTGTAAGAGCTAGAGTCTAAGCTAGTCATAATGCTTGGAATCAATAGACATGTTTTTTTTTTTAATAACCTATCACCCGAATGGCAGGTTCCTCCCCTGATTCCCCATTGACCTAATTCCCCCATATGAGTGTGAATTCCCAACCTTGATTACATCTCCCCTTGGCATTCACCTTATTTGGATATGGTTCCTCCTCTGATTCCCCACTGACTGGGTACTACAGAGATTATAGCCTATCTGAACAGCCTAGTTCTCCCACATGAGTCTCCATCCCTAATAATCTTCCCTCCAAGTGAGTGTGAGTCTCCATCCCTGATTATATCTCATAAGGATTTTCTTCTAATATGGTTTCCCTCCATATGTTTTGTAACCTTTATGTTTTTTTCATTTTTCTCTGTGTTTCTGTAGTTTCAGTTTTATAACTGTGGAAACTGAACCCTCATCCAATTCTCACATTAAGTGCCTCAAAGGTGCTAGGCACTGTACTGAGTACTGAGGCTACAATTAATAAAAAGAAAGACAGTTCCTGCCTTCAAGGAGCTTATAATCTAAAGAGAAACATAAAACAAAAAGGAGGCAGGAAGGGGGAGAGGGAAAAGGAGTAATTTATTTTGTGGAGTTAAAATCTGGCAGGGCATCAGATGAAAACTGGAATGATCTGAATCCAATTTCTGTCCACTTATACAGGAAAACATTGGGAGGAGTTTGATACTCTAACTTGATACTCTAGCCTCCAGCCATATAATCAGTGGGGAGAAAAGACTGAGTAAGTTGTTGTTGTGATGAATAAAAAGCACTTGAAGCAGAGTTTCTGGGTAATTAATAATCAATTTATTAATTAGGGTAGCAAATAAGCAATAAATTGATGGTCAAGTCTTTCTGGGTAATGAAAGACAAACCTTGGAGATCACTGAATGTTTGGAAAAGGATGGGCCCCTGAAAAGTTAAAATCAACCCTGATTGGTGAATAATCAATGAAGGGGTAGACCAAAAGTCTTCAGTTTTTCCTGTTGAGAATAAGGTTGGACAAAAAAAAATTCATCTCTATTCAGACCAGTGTGGCTGTTTTTCTCCTTCATAAACTGGGTCATCCTAAATTCTAATGGAGTGTCCCAAGGACAGGTGCTTATTTCCTAAGGGCAAGAATTTAGCTAGATTAGATTCTGTTTATAGGGTCTTCTAGTTGACTGGGGTCCTGCTCAATATCCCAGAGCATATACTTGGAAGAGTTGGACAATCTTATCTATCAGCGACATCCTTCAGCGGCTGACTACAAAGGCTGGTCCCTGAATGAACAACCTTAATTCTAATTTAATAATTGGTTATTAATATAACAGAAAAATAATCATTTTTCTCAGTGTCAGTCAAGACGAGTTGGCATAAAGGTTGGTTCTGTGGAGGAGTGGTTGGTCATTGCAATGATTAATGTTGTTAACTCGTTTGGAGTTCTTTTTCTTTACAATATTTTAGTAATTATATAGATTATCCTCCTGGTTCTGACCTCCTAACTTTGTATTAATTTATATAAGACTTTTCAGGTATTTTTCCCTTCTAAATTAAGCCTCTCATAAAAGAATTTTAGTAGTGCCTAAGACAAGTAGTCACATCAATTGCTAAAATCTGCAAGATTATGATGAAACATCAGTTTCCTGGTGCTACCTGGTTACTTCCTGCTCTGTTTGTTTGCAGAATTACATTTTGAGCTATCAAGTTTTAGCCCCTATTATTTGTTGATCATTGGTTTGTTATTTTATCTAATGGAAATCTTCCCCTTCGCCATCAGTTCTTTGATGTGTAAGCCTTCAGCTTCTCTTATGCCTTTTATAAAATTTCAATTGTATCCATCTTGGCTTGTAACTAAAATCTTTAAAAGATTGCTGAAAGTACTGTTGGGAGACACCATGGGACTGTCCTCTGAACATGTAATAAACTATTAAAACATCTCTGCATGTTGATAAAGTATGATTGGCAGAAATTCTGACTAAAGAAAATCATAGAATCTCAGAATGGAAGTAATCTCTAAAGTAATATAGTCCAAGTTGTAGCTGAATAAGAATTCGCTTTGATTTTTATGATTTTCTCCTCTTTCTATATGGTAGATAGATGGCAGAATTGTTGAGCCTGGAGTCAGGAAAATATCTTCCTGAGTTGAAATCTGGCCTCAGACACTTATTAATAGTGTGACTCTGGGCAAATCATTGAACCCTTTTTGACTTAGTTTCTCATGTATAAAATAAGCTGGAGAAGGAAATGAAAAATCAGTGTCTCTTCCAAGAAAACCCCAAATTCTATTACATAGGGTTGGATGTGATTGAACAATAACCACCACAACCATACATACATACCTTTTTGTAATAATTTTCTTTTCCCTTTTATTCTCTTTTCAGTGAAATATAATCACTGGTCATGAAATTAAAGACCTAAATTCCCTGCCTCCCAGAAAGAAAAAGAATCTTTCCTCCATGGCTTGCTAGCTCGTGGATCAGTTGGATTTTAGGCACCAGATTGTCAGAAAGCAATCTATGCCTGGGTTCTGCATTCTCTAGGAGTTTGAATCCATTGTGACTTTCAACCTGGCTGACTGATTCACCTTCTTTTCATTTCTTTCTCAGAGAACTGTAATTAGATCACCATTACTAGCCTTTGTAATAAACATATTAATGGACTGATGTATGATATTCCACATGCCATCTTTGTGACTCCCCAAGGTTATGACTTTGTTCCCTGATAACTCCACCCCATATATGTTGTTTACTCCAATAAGAATGTAATTTTCTTGAGGATAGGGATTGTTTTGATTTTGTTTTTGTATCCTGAGAATTTAGGATAGTACTTGTCATAAAAATCAGCACCTAATTAATGGAGTTCATTCATTCCCTCACTCTTATTTCCTGAGAGCTAGAAGTTCTATTTAGCTTACCTTCACTCAATTCTGATTGCTTTTCCCTGAAGGGAATTCCTCTAGCTAGATTAAGGATGGTTGGTTCCGCCCTTAGGCATGAAATTACTTATTACCCTAGACTGGCATCAGGCCCTAGAGTCCAGAACCACGAGGTTTCTTAACCTTAGCAACTTCATGCTGTTCCCCAAAATAAGATCTCCTTAGAGAATAATAGTTTTCCTTGTTTAAATAATAAGAATTGTATTGTCAAAAAGTAGTATACAGATGCTAGCTATTATTCATTCATTCATCATTTGTTTGATATTCTCCAGATAAAAGATTAATATTTTTCTAACTACTAAGAGAATCAAAAGCAACTTCCTTTTGCATTTTGCTAAGTAAAACTAGCGCTTTATCTGATTATTCATTAGTCTGAATATATATATATATATATGTATATATATATATATTTGGCTGAGGCAATTGGGGTTAAGACATTCTATCCACTGCCCACCTAGCTGCTCCATGAATATTTTCTAACGGTAGTGAAAGTTTATTAGTGAAATGAATCAAAGTGATATTCCTAGGGAGGAATTGGTATGAACCATAGAGATTATTTTTGAAAGAGGTCACCAAGGTGAACTTGATTCACCTTGTCATGGATTGGGACCTGAGTAACATTTGTGGTTTCTACAAGCCACTATGACTTGTAGATTTTACTTTCACTAGCTCTTTTCCATTGCTTTTCCTGTTGAACACTGTAGTAAATCCCTTAAAAAATACCCAAGGAGGAATTATCTATGTTCAGGGAGCAGAGGAAAGTGAGAGAGGAAAAGAAGCATAGTTTTGGGCCTGAATTGTAGGGAAGCTAGTTCAGAGAGAAGAGGAGTAGTAGTGAAAATATTAAAGAGGGTCAAATGTTGGGACAGGAGGAAAAAGTCTTGAGGGGAATAAGGTTGGGGATTGTTTGTGGATTAAAAAAAGACCAGATGACCATTAAAGAGCATAAAATAGTGAGATTAGCTAGCTATCCCCAGTCTACACTGCCCAAGATCAGCAGGTATCTTACGCAAGTGGAATCACTGAACGTAGAATATTAGAAGCAACGTTATCTAGTTTTTCTAGTTCAAATTTGGTGCAGCTAGGTGATAGAGTGGTGAGCCTAAAGTCAAGAATTTCATCTTTCTGAGTTCAAATCTGGCCTCAGACATTTAGTGGTTGTGTGATCCTGGGCACATCACTTAATCCTGTTTCCCTCAGTTTCCTCATCTGTAAAATCAGCTAAAGAAGGAAATGGCAAAGCACTCCAGCATTTTTGCTAAAAAAAAAAATCCCCGATGGTGTCACAAAGTATCATAAAACACTGAACAACAAGTTCAAGAAAATTATTTTTCATGGGGATAAAATGAAGAACCCAGAGAAATGAAATTCTTACCCTAAATCCACTCAGTAAATTAGTAGAAACCAAGGGATTATTGAAAGATAGATGGAGATACTGCTAAAAAAAACTAGGAGAACAATTTATGTTTTAACAAAAACATTGTAAAAGTGAATAAACTTGAAAGACTAAAGTACTCTAATAAATTCTGGAGGATTAATGAGGCAATCAGATGGTACAGTGGAGGTAGGAAGACCTGAGATCCAACGCTTATTAGCTGGATTATCCTAGGCATATCACTTAACTTTTGTCTGCCTCAGTTTCCTTAACTGTAAAATGGGAATGATAATAATACTTACCTGCCAGTATTGTGAAGATCAAATGAGATAATATTTGTAAAATACATAGCACAGTGCCTGGGATATAGTAGAGGCTTAATAAGTACTTATTTCATTCCTTCTTTCTGATAATGAAGAAAACTACCTAACTCTTGACACAGAGAGAGAGGCAACAGAGACAACATGAAGAATAAGACATATTTTTGGATATAAACGCAGGAATTCATTTTGCTTGATTATGCATCTTTGTTATAATGATTTTTCTCCTTTCCTTTTACAGTGAGTGAAAGAGATGCAGGAGAGAAAAAAATATTAATTGAAAAAATTAAATTCAATAAGCAGGGATCTAGTACAGAGGCTGTCAAATTTAGAAAGATAGCTCTATAGCCAGATGAATAGATAGAGTACTTATTAAATACTATGTGCTAGGCATAATGTTAAGTTTTGGGGATACAAATACGTGAAAATAAGACTGTCCTTACTTGTAAGAAGATTATATACTGAGATCAGAAAAGAATATTTATAGAGGAATTGAAAAGGAGATTGGGGCAAAGTATAGATGAAGAAGAGATGGCAAAGCTTAAAGAATGAAAGAACTGGAGTTCTTCCTAATGAAAGTGAGAGAGTCACCAATCAAGAGAAATAAATAATGTTAGTTATTATTATTAATATAGTTGCTGCTATTGTTGTTGTTACCCTAAAACCATATAGCAAATCAGAAGAAACCAAGGGGCTTATATAAATAGAGCTTCCTTATTTATATCTGTTTGTGTCTAATGGTAGCCATTTCTAGAGTGAGGAGAGGAGGGATGAAGGAAAGGAAAAATAAAGGGGAAAATAAGAAATTTACATGTTAATAGCAAGATGTGCATAGATTACAGTTTCATGTACAATGATCTTTTTATTGTACTATGCTATAGAAACCCTTGTTTTATTTCATAACCTGCAAATAAAATAAATTAAAGCTAAAAATAAAAAAAGAGAGAAATTGTCTCAGTTCTAAGAAGTGCATTCAACTGAAGCTCATGCAAACACTGTAAATTAGAAAAGTGTGAAGTTACATACTCCGTGGTGTGCTGGAACCAGTTCAAACCAGCTCTCAAGAGATTTTTACCCTTTGAAATCACTAAGAATCAGGGACTGCTTTTGCTGTTGCTCTGGTGTGTGTGTGTGTGTGTGTGTGTGTGTGTGGTTGTTATTTATTGTCTAGCCTTAAGAAGTGATGGAGAAAATATTCATTTGTGTTAAACTTAAAAGTGTATTAAAAATGTACATTCCACACTCCCTCCTTCCCTCCAGGAGAACAAAGTGTTAATTGTGTGCCAGTATACCATTGCTTGTTGCGATATTCTTGGGTGGGGCACTGAACTGCTAAGCATGGCTAAGTCCAATTCCACCTCAAAGCCTATCTAATTCTGAGGGAATGGCAGAAAGCAGGGATGGTTCTCTGGCTATCAACCAGGAAGGAAAAGAAGAATTAAGTAGCTCTATCTTTCAGTAGAGGCTTGGTCTCAGCTCTGCTAACTCAGAGCATTTTAATGAGGATTAGGACACTTTCCACAGTTACAAGGGGTTAGCTGCCAAGCCAGGGGAATAAATTGTTCTTTGGAGACAAATTACCCACAACTAAGATAAGGAAGGAACTGGCCAGACACACACATACAACACAACACACAACACACACACACACACACACACACTTATGAAGCACTAGGGAAGCATCTTTGTTTATTTCTCTAAAAATGGAATGAAGTATCAAGGGCTGAGAACAACAAAAAATGGTTGAACTTGAGTACAAAACAGCAAAACAACAACCAAAAAGAGCACTCTGCAAAGTGTCTTTGACCTCTCCCTTTCCAAATCAGTAAAGGAATTCATTTGATCTGCCAGTCTGCCTTGTCCACTCTTTCCTGTTGAAAGTGGGCAGACAACTATTAATCTCTGTGCTTCCCCACCCCGACCTTGATCTACTCTGTTCAATCCCAAAGTAAACAGATACCAAAAGAAGATCTGGAGAGGGGAATTTGGGATTTTTCTTTTTCCTTAATCAAATTAATCCTTTATTTCCTAATCCTGTCCTTGCAGGAAATTTTTTTATTTTTTATTTTATTTTAATTTTTATTTTATTTGCATAACATATGTGTGGGTAATTCTTCAACAATAACCCTTACATAGCTTTCTGTTACAAATTTTCCCCCCAACTCCCCGCCCCTCCCCTAGATGGCAGGATATCCACTACATGTTAATTATGTTAAAATATTGGCAAATCGAATATATGTATTAATATTTCCAAACTTATCATTGTTGTGCAAGAAAAATCTTATCTACACAAAAAATATATCAGATAAAGGAAACACAATGTAAGCAAACATCAATCAAGGAGTATGAGAATGTTATGTTGTGGTCCACATTTCACATCCCT
>JAJPUD010000179.1:727532-757214 GCA_023553655.1 Myrmecobius fasciatus
AAAATCTTGCACCCTAAACTCATCTGGATTTTACTCTAGGTCTGTGGACAAGCCAAACCAGGTAAAGAAAGAGTGTGCAGGGTCAAACCTCATAGTGAGTCCATTTTTTAATGTGAGCATTTACATGTTGGAAATTGGCAAATATTACAAATCAGGTCTTAATTTATTGTTTTGTTGATTGGACTTAAGAAAGTGATGGAAAAAATATTAATAATATAGTTAAATTTAAAAGTGTACCCTGAAAGCTTGTTGTGAAACATTTAGCAGTATAATTTTAAACTTTGCCGGTAGAAAGATATGCTAGACTAATAAAGTTATAAGCCTGAGAGAAAGCTTTTACTCCACCCCATAAGGCTGTCTGTGTATATCAACATAATACCAACATAACCAAGCATTGTATCCTTGAATTTCAAAAGCACTCTTACATTTATATGATGATCATTTCTGAAAGACATGGCTTTTTTCAACAGTGAGGTGATTCAGACCAGTTCCAATGGCCTAGTGATGAAGAGAGCCATCTGCAGACTAGGGGAACTGCGTGTGGATCACAGCATAGTATTTTCATTTTTGTTGTTGTTGTTTGCTTGCTTTTTGTTCTTTCTCATTTTTTTCCTTTTTGATCCTTTTTTTCTTGTACAGCAAGATAATTGTAGAAATGCGTATAAAAGAATTGTACATGTTTAACATATATTCTATTACTTGTCATCTAGGGGAGAGTGTGGGGGAAGGGAGGGAAAAATATTTGGAACACTAGGTTTTGCAAGGGTGAATGCTGAAAACTATGCATATATTTTTTTAAAGCTTTTTATTTTCAAAACATATTCACGGACAATTTGTCAACATTGAACTTTGCATAGCCTTGTCTTTCAGATTTTTCCCTCCTTCCCTTTACCCCCTCCCCTAGATGTCAAGAAATCTAATATATGTTATACATGTTAAAATATATGTTAAATCCAATATGTATTAACATATTTATACAATTCTCTTGTTGCACAAGAAAAATTAGATCAAAAAGGAAAGAAAATGAGTAAGAAAACAAAATTATGCATATATTTTCAAAATAAAAAAACTTAAAAAATAAAAAGCCCTCTTGAAGTGTAGAAATTGTTGTTGTTTCCTTAAGAGCAGAGACACTAAGAGTTACAGTTACAACTGTGATTCTATACATTCTTAAGCTTATAAAGTTAGGGAAAGTTTATGTTTGTTTTTAATCTGTGAAAATCTATGAAATAACTGTGGAGAAGAAAGAGAGAAAGAAGATGAGGAGAAACTTCTTTTTTGTTAGGAATATCTCAAATGTCTTAACTGAGGGTTATTTTTGAACAAAGAATTCTATAAGGAATGAGTCTGGAGAGAGGCTATTCAGAGTAATGGCTTCAAGGAAAATCAGGGATTATTTTCCTGTCATTTTCAAAGAGAAGCCAGAAAAAGATAGAGAGACATTCTTTCTTGATAGAACTATTTTGACCTTTATCTTGAAAAAGGATGAAGAGAATTTTTGTGAAGAGATTTTACTTGTTATCTTGAATGAACTAAATGGTGGCTATCGGTCTTCTCAGAAATGTAATTATAATGAAAGTCTGAGGCAATTCTGGTTGTGATCATAGCTGAACTATTGTAAATTATTGTATCTTTTTTTAAAAAATTGATTCTGTTGTTGATAAATCATGTGTAACCTGGGCTTGTCTGGCATGTCTAGTTCACCTAACATGGAGGCACCCCAAAGATACTTTGGAGCATATCTAATATGAAAGTCTCTTCATTTCCAGCTACATGGGTAAGTATAGTTTCCTTTGATTGGTTGCTGAGTCTTTAATGCTATTGAGACTGGACTTGTTTACTTTTTGGTATTCTTTCTGGTGCTCTTTTTGGTCATTCTTATTTGCAACATCTAGAGGGTGAAGAGTGTATTTCACCCATAGCAGAGGTACCATGATCTGAATCAGTGAGAGGGGAAGGACTTCCTTCCCCTGCATCCTTTTACCCTGAGAAATGGGCCTGGGACAAATTTTTTTTCTATTCTGTGTTGCTTGTTTTTCTAAGTGAGTTCAAATTATGTCCATCTTGGAGCCAGGAATTCAGGCAGGAGGTTGTAGCCAGTAGTCTAGTATAGAAGCTAGGGTGCCTGAGACTCAAGTCCAAGAGGAGTTTTGGACTCAGAAAAGGACCATATGCCTTAGAAGAACTGAGCTGAACTATAAACCTCATCTCTTCTTTCTCCTTATAGATTGAGGTGGTACAAGACAGGGCAGAGGATTATGCTGCCCCTGTGTTGAAGGAATAAGTTTTTATATTTGTGATTATGCCTTTGAAGCAAATATTTATTTTAAAAGTCAATCATACTGTTATTGGCTAAATGGAAGTAGTATGCACAGAACTAACCCCTACAATTAAGAGAATAACATTTATGTGGGCTGGAGCCATTTGTAAGAGTCTAGCTATTCCCCCAGTCTCTTAAGGGTACTATTAGAGAATCCTAAAGAAAGAGAAATTATCTAATCTACTTGGCTTTTCCAGACAATGAGGATCATGATATTCTGTGTTACATAAATTCAGTAATTTTAATATTTATGTAATCTTAGGAAACTAAGAGATGTGGGAGGGGAGAGAGAGACAGACGGGCAGACAGACAGACAGGGAGACAGAGACAGAGACAGAGACAGAAAGGGAGACAGAGACAGACAGAGAGACAGAGACAGAGACAATCAGAGAGACACAGACAAAAGCTATTATTTGATGAAACTAGTGGGGCTTAGAGTTTAGTTGATTCAGATATATATTGAAATTATATTAATTAATGAAAAATGTACAATATTGTTGGATTTTCTTAGAGTTCATCATGATTAGGGACTATAGAAACAAATCAAACAGCAGGCTGAGAGGTACTTTATAAGTGAGGTTGGGAAACTTCAAACATTGGAGTTCTATCTTTTAACATATCTCTGTTCCTATAATCACTAACATATAACCAGTGCTCTGATACCTTAGACAATAATTACCACATTAGAAATAAAGGCGGTGGCGAGCCCAGTATTATTACCACTTATCAGATCATAATCTGACTGACACTAGCTCCTCCAATGTATTGGTATATCTAGCTATATCTATATCTATCTATATAATTTTTTTTTCTGTTTCTAAATTTACTCCCATTATGTCAAACAAGGTTGCTAAGTCTTAAGGCACAAGAAATGCTGCTAAATTGTTCTTAATCCAGGATTGGCAAACTAGCCTATGATCCTAATCCAGCTCTTGGATTTAACTATTATTTATTTTTAGTTCTTAAAACCATTTTTAGCTCACATCTCATACAAAGATAAGCAGTGGGACAGATTTGATTCACTGACTATAGTTTGCTAATCCCCACTTCCCATCTCCTCTTTGGTCTTTCTGAAAATCCAACAATGCTTCTTCTTCCCAGTCCAAAATGACCTCCTAATTGAATTTAGCTAACAGTTAAGGATAGTCTTGTTGCAGTCCCAACATGGCTGGATATTCCACTACTTATTTTTGTATGATACATGGTACAGTTATCTCTTCCACATCCTGAGTTTCTTCATCACCATTTTGATATATCTTGGTTGGCATAAGAAATCAAAAGAGAATTGGGGGGGAGGAGTTGTGGAAACCATAGACGACAAAGGCCAACAGACCACACAGGAAAAGTTTATTTATTTTTATTTTTTTTATTAAAGCTCTTTATTTGCAAAACCTATGTATGAGTAATTCTTCAACACTGACCCTTACAAAGCTTTCTGTTACAAATTCCCCCCCCCCCCAGTTCCCACCCCTCCCCTAGATGGCAGGAAGCCCACAACATGATAATTATATTAAAATACTTGACAAATAGAATATATGTATACATATTTCCACACTTATCTTGCTGTGCAGGAAAAATCTTATCTGCAAGAAAAAAAAATCTGAGAAGGGAAACACAATCAATAGAGAGCATGAAAATGTTATGTTGTGGTCCACATTTCACATCCCTCTCTCTGGGTGTATATGGCTTTCTTCACTGAACAATTGGAACTGTTTTGAAACATCTCATTGTTGAAGAGAGCCATGTCCATCAGAATTGATCATCATATAATCTTGTTGTTGCCGTGTATAATGATCTCCTGGTTCTGCTCATTTTGCTCAGCATCAGTTCATGCAAATCCCTCCAGGCCTCTCTGACATCATCCTACTGGTCGTTTCTTATAGAACAATAATATACAGGAAAAGTTTAGAAACTCAGAAATGCATAAACATATGTATATTATATAATATAAGACAGTTTATCTTCCAATACTATAAATACACACAATTTCTTTTTTAAAATTAAAATAAGTAAAAATTAAAGTTTGTGAAAAGCACAAGAAAGTCAGCAGATGACAAAGGCTACTCCATGTGGAAGAGTTAATCGAATATGCTGAACCTTTGCCTTCCTCAGGATATGTGCTAATTTGGGTACTACTAAGTCAAAAGGTATGGACTAGTTAGTCATTTTTTTCTTGCATTATTTTAAGTTGATATCTAGAATAGTTGGACCAATTCACTGTATCACTAACAGTGTGTTAATATGTCTTATCTTCACACTATTCTCTTTTTGTATTTTCTTTTCAGATTTGCTTAGAATGGGTGAAAATTCAGACTGCTTTTAATTAGGATTTGTCTTATTATTAGCATTTTGGAGACAGTTTTAAAATAGTTATTTGTCATTTTAAAAATTGTTTTTGTCCCTTGACCTTCTTGATCCATATTTGATACTTTTGGTATAATATATTTGTATTATTTATAATCTTGGACAGTATGCTTTTACTAATGATATTTGGTGTAAATAAATTTCCTCATCAACAATTCCATTTCTTAGTCTTTTTCCATTGCTTTTATTTTTAAAAAGCTTTAAAATCATATATCACTAGGGTTATCTACTTTGTCTTTTATAATGGCTTCTATTCCTCATTTGATGGGCAATTATTTTCTCAGCCCTTAGTATGAGGAAAACTCTGGTTTTCCTCTAATTCTCTTCTGATGAGACCTTTTGTATTTCAATTTTGGCTTATTGTGGTATGTGGTATAAAATGTTGATTTAAAATTAATTTCTGCCAAGCTACATTTTTGGTTTTCCTAGTAATTTTTATCATAAAGAAGGAGCCCTTCGCCCATTGTTTCATGTCTTTGGGTTTATCCAACCCTAAGTCACTATTTTCATTTGCTTCTGTTTCTTATTTTTTATTCTTTTCCATTGACACACTTTTCTATTTTTAACCAGTACTGAATAGTTTTATTATTTGTATGTGCTATCTCTCTCCCACCCTCAAATAGATTGTAAGCTTCTAAAAATGGAGCTGTTTCATTTTTGTTTATATATTCAAAGTGCCTAGCATAGCGTCTGATTTTATATATATATGTATATATATATGTATATATGTATGTATGTATGGATATGTATATATATACAAATTTATATTTGTACAAATGTACAAATATTAATTTGTACATACAATTTAATATTTGCTTGATGATTGATTGATTAATGATCATTGTTTTATAATATAGTTTGATGTCTGATAATGTTAAGTTTCATTTGTTCAGGGAGGAAAGAAAGGAGAGAGGGAAAGAAGGGAAGGAAGCATTTATTAAGTATCTACTATGTGCCAGGAACTATATAAAGTGCTTTATAAGATAAATACAACTAGTGGCTTCATCTTGAGTCTTCTATTCTGAAATGCTATAGGGACAGATGGCCATCCTCAATCTCTTCTTTCTCTGGAACAGTTTAGACCTACTTTTTCTTCTTCATTTTGTCTATTGCCTCTGTGGGGCCAAGTTTTTTTTCTGGCTTGGCTTTTGCAGTCCTTCTTTTCCCCTCTAAAAATCAAAGATAGAAGCTACGTCAGCATCTTACATCATATACCGCCATACAGGGACCCAATCTGCAAACTTTGTGAGTATAATTTGGGGTAGTGTACTGGAAAGCATGTTATATAAATATTAGTAGGATTTTAATTCCACTTCTCTGATTCCATTGACAGTGCAATATTATACCATCTCCATTTAATGGAGTTGGTTTCATGTGCAGCAAAGGGTGACAAGAAAATATAATTTCATGGAACATTTGGTCATTTCACTTTTGCAAGATTTGTAGTGAACACAAGTTCCACCCTTTTTCTCCCAGCATCTCCCATTCTGAAACAAACAAGTAAAAGAAAAACTATACTTCAGAAAGATAATTGTAGCATATGTTAAACATATGTTGAAGAAGAAAAAGAAGTAGAGGAATCCTTTAAAGAACTTTATCTTTTAATTATGTCAGCATTAACCTTGATATTTAGTGACTACAGTGTAAGGATGAACATAAAAGAGAATGGCAAAAATTATACTGGAAAATATGGTTTAGGATCAAGAAATGAAAGTAGCCTAAGACCTGTAGCCTATTCAAGAGCACATACTTATACATTATTAATATTTTTTTCAAGAAGGGATTAGCAAAGAGAAAAACATTACAAATAATGAAATTGATTATATCTAAACAGACAGGAAATGACTAATTATTAACATAATCATTTCAGAATTAAATATCTATGTATATACAGTCAAGCCATTGACAGCTTAAAGGTCAATATTAATGTCAAATTATAATAAAGGATAGCAATGAAAAGACATTGTGAGATCATAGCAGTAATAATCCCGTCTTTCCCCCCCCCTTTTTTTTAACAAGTTGTGAAAACTGAAAAAAAAGTGGAATGAGCACAGTGTAAGAAGCAGTGCATAGAACTTTTTCTATTCACAACCCCTTACCAGAGAAATTTTTACAAGACTCCTGGTACATAGGTATATAAATAGGTATACAAACAAAACATATACTGATAATAAATTATAATTTCATGACCCCCACATTAAGTCACAAGACCCCATAAGGGATCATGACCCACAGTTTAGGAAGCTTTGGTATAGAGAACTGGGTCTCATTTTCCAATAGCTACTCTGCTTGGTTTCAACTCCAGGAATATTAAACCTCCCTTAGGATATACTCATCAACCTAAATTTCATCATCATGGAGATTTAACTCAGAGAGTTAAAGAGGTGTGGAGAGATGTGTGGTGAATATAAATAAGTTTGATACTCAACACCTCATCATTTTCAGGTTTTGGATTGGAGGGTTGGAGGGCAAAGCAATAAACCCCTTCCAAAACCTTCCTCAGAGCTTTCCAGCTAATACCTCATTTTTCATCAACTGCTCTGCTTTGTCTCCACTCCACAAATATACCCACCTCCCCTCACTACTTTTTTAAGCTTCCTTTGGCATATTGTCTTCCATCATTAGATTGTAAGTTCCTTGAGAACAGAGACTATTTTTCTCTTTTTTATTCATATCCCCTTACACTTAGTACAATGCCTGGCACATAGTAATGCTTTAAGATCCTCATGATGTGAGTGTTGATGAATACTATCTTTGTGGTTGCATCTTTCAAGCAATCTTATATTAACTTAATATGTTGAGGAGGCATTTTGTTAGAAGAGAATCCAAACCAAGATCCAAAGGCTATTTTAACTCTTTCTTTAAAGCTTGACCTTCTTCATGAAGATATCCCTGATGCTTGTTAATAATTACTGTATAACATAGTTTGTAATTTTCACTTAATATATTTATCATTTACTATTATATCTTTTTTGTTTTTTAAAATGGTATTTTATTTTTCCAAATACATGTAAAAATAGTTTTCAACATCCACCTTTTCAAAACTTTGTGGCCCAAATTTTTCTTCCTCCCCTCCTCCTCAAGACAGAAATTTGATGTAGGTTAAACATGTGCAATTCTTCCAAAGATATTTCCAGATTCATCATGCTGTGCAAGAAAAATCACATCAAAAGGCAATGAACCATGAGAAAAAGAAAAAAGAAAACAAGCAACAACAACAGAAAAGGTGAAAATACTATGCTTTGATCCATATTCAGTTTCCATCATTCTTTCTCTGGTTGCAGATGGCACTTTACTTCCCAAGTCTAATATTAAATCTTATAGCAATTAGTTTTTCTTGCATAGATTGTTGTCAATTGGTTTTGGCTAACTATGGAAATCCTTGAGGAGGACCTATCAGTATTCAGGGGATTGATAGAAACAACACAATGAAATCCAGAAACAGGAATATCTAGAGGACCTCATCATCTATATATATAAAATCTCCCTTCCACTTGAATTTTGTGTATGATATTATCTATGACAATAACAAACACCTTGAGCAAAAATATCTCCCTGATTTTTCCTTCCCTTAGATTTATAACTTAAGGATTGCTGATAAATGCTATCTTTGTGGTTACATCTTTAAGGAATCTTATATTAACTTAATATGCTGCAGAGGCATTTTCAAAGAAGAGAATCCAAACCAAGATTCAAAACCATTGATAATCCAAAAGGCAATAGAGAAATGTGGATTGAGTGTAAGTAAGTTACAATACATTGTCAACAATTATTTTTATGAAAGAATAAATGTCATTAAAGATATCCTCTAAGAAATATATGCTTGAGAGAAAAGATGGGCTAATTATGTGGCAAAAACAGGAGATGGAGATGGACAATTTGAATGTTTCATTAGCATCTATGGAATGCTAGTGATTCAGAGAAAGACTTTTTTGAGCATCAGATAGATCTTGTGTGCAAGATTTAGGGGTGAATATGGACAAGAATTAAATAGAAAGGTATGGATGGCTCGTGGATTGCACCAGTGAAAGTAGTACCTGTATCAACGAGACTATGGAATCAATGAAGCACATCTATGTATCTGACTTATCATTGTGCTAGTGTATAGTAGGGACCACATCTTCTATAGATTTTCTAACATTCCTATTCCCAAGCACAATGCACTGCATGGTACAATATAAAGAAGCTGTGATTTCTTCAGCTTGTGAAAATTTCCAACACAGAAACTCTTTCCACAAATGCATATCACAAATGATTTTTGATTTAGTAGATATGTCTTAAAAATTTGCTTGAAGCAAATTGGGAGTGACTTGCCCCAAATCATACAGCTAGTTTTAAAGACAAAGTTTTCAAAGGTCAGGTTATCCTGACTCCAAGCTTAATATTCTAATCATTATATCATTCTGCTCCTACCTGTCCCCAGTAGTTTCTTAAGGAGTGTTTAATAATTTGAATTTGGAAATTTCTAGTAGGATGGTAGAATGAGAGGTTGGTTCTAAACTTACTTGCTTTCTATCAACAACTGCCCTTTAACTCAACACAGCAAGAAATATGCTAAATAAAGTAAAATAATTACAAAAAGAAGACAAAGACAAGAAAATTTTATGAGGAAAATTCAGAAAATTGGTTGAAAATTCTAATATGATCATGGAATTGTAGACAAGGAGTAAAATTAAAATTCTTTTAAAAATCGAAAAGCAACCTTTGATTTTGAACAGAAACTAGAAAAAAATTTAACAAGGCAGTAGATGATGGAGGAAAAATCAAATTCAGAGCTACACTGAAAACTATACGAGCAAAGTATACAAAACAAAACAAGCACAGTGTGACACAACACAACACAACCAAATAGTAAAACTGGAAGAATGGGATAGGTTGTTTTTTTTTAAACAAGCCAAGGTAAAATCCTGAGTTTTATATTTCAAATAAATCAAATAAGAAAATTTCCTAGAAGTATTGGAGCTAAATAGGTTGCCAAAAAGAAAAAAATAGGAACACCATGTTTAATTCAAACAGAAATACTGTCACCAGAGTCTAATCTCTTAGGTTTCAAAAATTGCAAGTGGTTAGGAGAAAATAGGTCAATTGCCAATGTATTCCAGTCTGAATAATCCAAGGCTATTTGCAAGAACAAGAAATGAAAGAACTTGAATTGGAATAAAAAAGATTTGGAGTGAATGGTAGTACTTTCAAATGAATTAGAAACTTTTTAATTGACAAGATTTAAATACTCTTGAATATTTTTGCCCAAAATAAAACCTCCTCAGTTAAAGCTCATATTTATATGGCATTTTATATATTATTTTATTCATCCTCATAATGATCCTGTGAGCTAGACACATGTACTGTTGCTATGATCTTTTTATAGATACTAAGGTTCAGAGTTGAAGAGATTATTAAGATACAGAGGCCATATTTGACTCAAAGTCTTTTGACTTTTGAGTCCCATGCTCTTTCAAATATGCTAATTTTGCTAAGAACCAGAACTGACAATAGAAAATACCCCAAAGAAAGGAATGACTTTATAACAATTATCAGGGACCTAAACGCATAGGGCTTTTTTTTTTAATCCCCTAGGGCTTAAAAAATTAGGGACAGATGACTAAAGAGTAACTTTAGGGAAGGATTCTGGGAAGATGGTGGAGTAGGTCAGTAAATTTCAAGCTGTCCAGATTTCCTCCACAAATAGAACAAATTTGCACCTCAGAGCAAACATAGACTGGTGAAAAATCAAGAAGACTTGGGGAAGAACAGAAGTCCTCCTGATACAACCCGAGAAGATCTGAAGAAAGACCCTGGACTAGGGACTGACCTGTCAGAAGTGCAAGCACCTCATGGTTAGCTTTTCAGACTGAAACCTTAGCAGAAACCACAGAGACTTTCACCTCCCAGATTATTTGTCAAGTTGGAGTTTGAGTCTGAGAAGATGGCATGAACCTTGGCTGATGGGGAATGCCAGGCCCAGCTGATTAGAAATGCTGAGATGAGACCTTGGGTGAAAAGGAACCAGCACCTGGTGAATATAGGGGCAGTGGAGCAGGGATGCTTCTAACTGCTGACCTCACCATTGTAACATTATGGGAATAGGGAAGACTTGTTCTCATCTTCAGAGAAGGATGCTTTAGTATAAAAAAAAAACTTCTACCCCAAAGAGTAATGTAAAATGCCTCCCTGCCTAGAGAGAATCTGTAGAAGAACTCAAAAAAGAATTCAAAAATCAAATGAGAGATTAAGGCAAAAAAAATTCAAGAAAAACAAGAAGCTTATTAAAAAAATTTTAACCAACTAGGAAAAGGAGGTACAGAGTCTCAAAGATTAAAATAATTCTTTGAAAATTAGAATTAAGCAAGGGGAAGTCAATGAAACCACGAGAGATCAAGAAATAGCAAAACAGATGATAAAGAATGAGAAGATAGAATAGAATGTGAAACATCCCATATGAAAAATGATAGATCTGGAGAACAGACCAAGAAGAGAAAACGTAAGAATAATTGGCCTGCTAGAAAGTTGTGACCAAAAAGAGAAAGAACTTTGACGCAATAATGTAGGAAATAATCCAAGAAAATTGTCCTGGTGTGATAGAACATGAGGGGAAAGGAAAAAATAGAAAAGATCCATCACCCACCACCTCAAAGAGATCCTTTGTGGAAAACACCCAGGAATATTATTGCCAAATTAAAAAAAAAACAGATGAAAGAGAAATTTTTGCAAGAAACAAGAAAAAAAACAATTCAAATATACTGGAGCTACAATTAGAATTGTACCAGACTAATCAGCAGCTACCATAAAAGATCACAGGTCCTGGAATCATATCTACTACAATCAAAAGAATTAAGCCTGCGCCAAAAATATCATAGCCAGCAAAATTATCTATAATTTTGAATGAGAAAAAATGGACATTCAATGAACTTGCAGATTTTCAGGACTTTCTATCATCCAAATCCAAACTTAACAGAAAATTTAACATAAAAGAGTCAATATGAAAAATCAATTTTAAGGAATTTAACATGAACAAACTGCTTAAACATAGACAAATTGTTTATGGTTTTTTTACATGGGAAAATGTATACTGTATGTTTAAGATTCACATTAACAATAGGGTAGCTCAAAAGAAAGACTGGCAGAGTTATGGTAAAATATATTAATCCTGTTATACAAATGAGGTGCAGAGGAAGAATAGACACAGAAGCAGGAGAGGGGGAGGAAGGCTTGTAGTTCTGAAAACCTACTCACAGTAGGAATGAGTTCAAAAGAAAACACTACATATATACCATGAAGAGTATAGCATCCATCCAAATCTGTAAAGAAAAAAGGGGAGGGATAGGCAGATGGAGAAGTAAAAGGTACGGGAAGAAGATAAGGGAAGGATCCATGGGTAAGGCAAGTTATGGAGTAGAATTTAATTAAAGAGTCAGCTGGGATAGGAAATTCATATGTGTATATATGGGGAGTATGTTTATGTATGTATATATCTACATCTGTACACATAAATATATCTTTTCTTAACTATAGCTTGCTTGGGGATGATGATGGGGGGGGTAAAAGAATAAAGTAAATAAGTTGTGCAGCAGAAAACCAAAGTACAATTTACAAAGAAGTAAAGAAAAAAAATGGACATTCATGAATATAATTTCCTTTACTAACACACACACATGCACACACACACACACACACACACACACACACACTTACTTGATTTCGTAATTTGTTGTTTTATATTTTGAATCCTCCCTCATATTCTGTTGGGCACATGACAATGTTCCCTTTTGTTTTGCTTTATTTTGTTTTGTATTTCTTTTCTATTTTTCTTTTTTATCACTTTTTTTCAAATAAAATAAATTTGAAAAAAAATAAAAGTTTCAAAATTAAAAAAGAGTAATCTTAGAAATATCGAACACCACCAGAGCCTGACAGTTAGCATCATGCAATAGAGAACGTATTCAGCTCAGTCTCTTGAGTCTTTGCTTTGAATCACAATTTGGCCACGTTTTAGCTATGTGTTGACCATATCTTCTATCCCTCCCCTGTAAAATAAGGATAATGATATAAGCCCTATCTACCTTTCAGGGTTGTTTTAAAGATTAATTGAGAAAATGTATGTGAAAATGCCCTGTAACCCTAAAACACTTTTAGAATATATGTTTTAGTAAAGAAGGCCATATATACCCAGAGAGAGGGACATGAGATATAGACTACAACATATCATTTTCATGCTCTATATCGATGATTGCTTGCATTGGGTTTCCTTTATCAGATCTTTTTTGTTCATGTAGATACGATTTTTCTTGCACACCAAGATAAGTATGGAAACATGCATACATATATTTGACTTGTCAAATATTTTAATATGATTAACATGTAGTAGACTTCCTGCCATCTAGGGGAGGGGAATAGGGGGGGAAATTTGTAACGGAAAGCTTTGTAATGGTCAGTGTTGAAGAACTACCCATACATATGTTATGCAAATAAAAAGCTTTAATAAATAAAATAAAATAAAAAGAATATATGTTTCAAACTACATTTTACCTAGTATTCTTTTTAATATCTCTACTGGCTTAAATGGCATGGGCATAGCTCTTGCAACTTTTAAATTTCTACTTGTTTAGGAATTTAACTTGTTCTTAAGCACAGTTGTCCATTTTAATAAATGCTATAAGTAATCCTTAAATTAGTTCAAGTCATTCATGATATGACAGCTCCTGACTTTCATGGTAAGCCACATTGGAATGTAGTGTGAGAAATTGTCATTTTTTAAAATATACAAGTGAGAAGATGAGAGAAGGGGAAATGTGAAATTTTTCCAACTAAAGAATGTGTTTAAAAAACTGTCAAAAAAGATAAAAATCCTCTCCAAAGGGCAGTTCTGCCACAAACACATTTTCCATGCAGTTATAGTCAGAAACAGGGTCAATGTGGAGCAGATATCATCAGCTTCAGCCAGTTCCTTGAGAGACAGTGTGAGGATTTTGACAAGAATTACATGTGAGCCCAAATCACACCAAACCAAAACCCAACCAAACCGAACTCCATCAACCTGGAATTAAACAACCCACTTAAGAGACTCAATATTTCAAAAAGTGTGTGGTCCAGAACAATAGGATTAACTGTCATGAATCTTCTACAATTTCAGAATATGGACATTCAGTGATTCCCACTCCTTATCCCTCACCTAAAAAATCATTTATTCTTACGCTTGCAAGTAATGGAATTGATCCATCAATTAAGGAGTTACTGATTATTAATTATATCCAAACATTGTGACAATAAAGTGTGCATAGAAGGCAATTTTTGGAAACTGAGATGGAAAGGAATACAGCCAATAAAATTATCATGAGAGATGTCCTTGAACTTCCTCCCTTTTCCTTTCTCCCTCTAGCAAAAAAAAATCAGTGGGTCTTCAGAAAACATTTGAATTCAGTGGTGGCTGATTATATATGGACAGTTCTGCCTAAATGGTTAAGACAATCAGATAGGGAAAATATGTTCCATATTTCTTGAATCAAACTAGCTCACATTTGGTGATGAAGAAGAGAACAAATGGAGAAATACTGATTGAGTCTGGAAGGCAGTGAGGCCACGGTATCCATAATGTTTGGTGACAGTTCTGTTAAAACTATTAATCAGATAATGGGAAAGATGTTCTACCAATTCTTTAATCAACCTAGCCAATATCTGTGAGAGGGGATAGAACTGAAAAAATAGTGTCTGGGGAGCACAATATAACTACGGTAAAAATGTTTGTTCTTAAATTTCTTTCCTTTGTGTCATTCTCTTTTTTGCATGATTTCTTTTTAAAAATTAATTTATTTTTATTTTTCAAAATACATGCTTAGTGAAACGAGCAGAACTAGGAGATCATCGTACACAGCAACAACAGTATTACATGATGATCAATTCTGATGGACATGGCTCTCTGCAACAAAGAATTGTCTCAAACCAGTTCCAGTTGTTCACTGAAGAAAACCATATACACCCAGAGAGAGGGATATGAAATATGGACCACAATGTAACATTTTCATGATTTCTATTGATATTTGCTTGCATTGTGTTGCCTTTCTCTAATTCTTTTTTTTTTGTAGATAGGATTTTTCTTGCATAACTTGTCAAGTATTTCAACATTATTAACATGTAGTGGACTTCCTGCCATCTAGGGGAGGGGAGGAGACTGGGGGTAAAATTTGTAATGGAAAGCTTTGTAAAGATCAATGCTGGGGAACTACCCATACATATGTTATACAAATAAAAAGCTTTAATAAAAAAAACAAAAAACAAAATACATGCAAAGATAGTTTTCAATGTTCACCCTTGCAAAACCTTGTGTTTCAATTTTTTCTCCCTCCTTCTCTATTTCTTCCCTCCCCTAAACAGCAGGTAATCCAATATAGGTTAAACATGTGCCATTTTTCCAAATATATTTCCACATTTATCATGCTGCACAAGAAAAATTAGATAACAAGGGTAAAAATGAGAAAGAAAAAATCCTTGTAATTCTTATGATAAACCGGGGTGTTTAGGAGTATGTAGTTGTTTAGTCTGCGTCCTAACTCATAATGTTTCAGGCCTCTCACTTAATGAGCATCAGAACTGGGAAAGTTCATGATGATGAGAGCTGTAGTTAAATCCATTCAGGAACT
The DNA here is from genome assembly GCA_023553655.1 of Myrmecobius fasciatus. Lineage (NCBI taxonomy): Eukaryota > Metazoa > Chordata > Mammalia > Dasyuromorphia > Myrmecobiidae > Myrmecobius > Myrmecobius fasciatus. The sequence continues at coordinate 742,851 of JAJPUD010000179.1, forward strand.
GCTCAAAGGTATTGTATCAGATGAATTTATTCTCAATTTCCTGCCCCAGAGAAGCATATATAATATTATGTAACAAACACATGTGATACTGTCAAAGATACTATGGGTGTGGGATTAAAAATGTTACATCCTTTTAAAATCTTGCTTGAATTCATAGATTTGTAAGATGTTTGCAGGAAAGTAAAAACAGGCATAGGTTCTAAGATGGTTTGTGAGTCCATAATCCTAAACCTATAGTTCATGAACTCACAATGATAAGATTACTTTTAATAGTCAGCCATTAGATCCAGTTAGAGCAAAGCAAAGACATTTGCTGATACCATAATAAGAACAATAATCACACAGAATTCCTCCCACAAATGTGAAGCAGATTTCTCCAGTGATAAATATAACATCGAGAGAAGCTAACAAGGTTTTCCATATACATATATATATGTACATATATATGTATATGGAAAACATATGTGACTAAAGATACACATTTTTTTTTTTGCTGAAGCATTTGGGGTTAAGTGACTTTCCCAGGGTCACACAGCCAGGAAGTATTAAGTGTCTGAGGCTAGATTTGAATTCAGGTTCTCCTGACTTCGGGGCTGGTGCTCTATCTACTCACCAATTAACTGCCCCACATCTTTTTTTTTTTTTAACAGGGACCCACTATCCTTTTGCTCCTTGTGAAATCCTTATACCATTCTTTTCTGCATATTGTACTTCTACTGAATGCGTTCATCAGTTAGATTCTCTGAAGTTTGGCTTTCAGTTACTAAGGTGACTTCTCTCTTGAATTCACTCATCTCTATCTTTTGCTTCCAGAGGTCTTCTTAAAAAGGTGCTTTTTATGTTAAATGTTGCTCCTTCATAGCTTTGTTGATCTTGTCTTAAACTGAAGGATTCTCCAAACTGTTTCCTACTGGATAAGATGTCTCCTACCATAGCAGTAGCTTCAATGAAAGATATCATGGCACCTGGTAGAGGTCCAGAGATCATAGTCCACAAAGCAGTCCTTCCTCAATTCTAGCTCTACAGTTCCCTAGAACTTGGTGGACTTGGCTTTTTAAAAGCTTCCAGGACTTGGCTATTCTCTATTAGCCAATTCTTAGCTTAGTGATCCTTCCAATTCAACTAGAACACTACCTTACACTTTGTGAAGGGATAGAGAGTATAAACTCTGATGTTTTTCATAGACACACGCAGACACACATGAAATATGTGACACGATCCTTTTCCTAGTTAAAAGTCTAGCTAAAAAGATAAATATAACCTAGAGACAGAAAGGGCTTAGTTTCACAGGCAGATAAGAGAAAAATAAATATGGACTACAATAGCCAGGGAAAGCCTCATGAAAGAAGTGAGATTTAAGCTGGACTTGGAAGGATGAGTAAAATATAAATAAGTGAAATGGAGGAGAACCTTCCAGAAAAAAGGAAAAGTCTGAGCAGAGGACCAATGACAAATGGGGGTTTGTATGGGGAATAAGAGTTATGTAGGGCACTGGGAAACTAGAAGATGGTTTTGGATTTGATACAGTGGGCAATAGGAATGTATGGTTTTTTTTCTCTGCAAACCCTGCAAAAATTATCTTTTCTTTTCCATCTTCCTCCTTCTCCCTTCCCTTATTTCCTTTTTTTCTTTGATCCTTCTATTCCTCCTATCCCTCTCCTTTCTTTCCCCTTTTTCTCCTTATTCACTCCCTCTCTCCCTTTCTTTTCTCTCCTCTCTCTGTTTGTTTTATCATTGTACACAAGCATTGAAATATGAACTTCATTTGGAAAGACAAAACAGAAGACTTTGTCTCACAATTCTCCTTCCTTGCAAGTGGAGAACAGCAGATCAGGATGGGGATTGAAGTTATTGTTGGACAGGCCTGTCCTCTAACTGGAATAAGGGTAAACCCTGTTACTGACCATGGGTCTCTACCTAATTAACTTAAAAAATCCTCTGGTTAGTAGGTAGTTAAGTGACTAGAAATGGTAATTTCAAAAATGGGATTATTAGATCCCTTTGGTCTGATTTTATAAATGAACTTGGTTCTCAGGATTTCTGTACATAATATTGACATCTTTGAAATTCAAATTTCTATTAAAATGCTTCTAGTATATATTCCTTCCCTCTTTCCTAAAGGTTCCCAGGAGAATACAGTGCTAAAGAGAAAAGGGAGAGCATCAAAAAAAGGTAAGATTCAATTTCACTCCCTAGTTCTATTTTCTACTATGCTACATACTTTCTCTTCCATACCTTCCCTTCCCTTCCTTTCCTTTCTTTTCCTTTCCTTTCCATCATCTCTATTTGCTTGAATTGCTTGAAACTTTGGGGAATTAAGGTTGAAGGGGATGGGAATATGGTTGGAGGTAGAGATGGGGTATGGGTGATGATCTATATAGGGGTTCAGAATCACTGTAATGTGAAGGATATGACTAAATGTATGTTAATCATTAAGTGATGGCACCTCTCCTCTTCCCAAAGGAAGATCAACTCTCCTTCCTCAAATTTCCAACCTATTCACGCTTCCAGCTATGTCCTTTGGAATATATGTTTTATAGACAATGAACTTGTATTTATCTTAAATCTTTTCCTTTCCCTCCCATCTAACAATCCTGGAGACTTGGCTCCTCCCTTTCTAGAACTGCCTACAGTTTCACTCATTCTCTTAAGTTCACTGTTGAGGAAGAGTTGTTTCCCATCATCACTTTAAATTACACAACAAAGTGAATAGAATACTTTAATTGGTTATGATACATTTTTTGCTCATATTTTTTGTCACCTGCATTCTTATTTATTTATTTAGATTATACATGTACATTCACTTTTTACTTATTTCCATATCAGTCATATTGGGAGAGAAAAATCAGAACAAAAGGTAAAAAATCATGAGAAAAAAATGGAAAAAAAGAAAATAGCTTCTTCAATCTGCATTCAGTATCCATAGTTTTCTCTCTGGATATGGATGGCATTTTCCATTTAAAGTTTATTGCAACTGTTTTGGATCACTGAATTGCTGAGAAGAGCCAAGTCTGACATAATTGATCATAACACAATCTTGCTGTTGCTGTGTACAATGTTTTCCTGGTTCTGTTTGTTTCATTCAGCATCAGTTCATATAAGCCTTTCCAGGATTTTCTAAAATTAACCTGTTCAAAATTTCTTTTAGAACAATAATAATCCATTACTTTCATATACCATAACTTATTCAGCCATTCCCCAATTGATGGGCATTTTCCAATTTTTTCCAATTCTTTGAAACCACAAAAAGAAGTTCTATAAACATTTTTGCATATGTAGATCCTTTCCCCTTTTTTATGATTTCTTTGGGATAAAGGACCAGTAATGACACTGCTAAATTAAAGGCTATGGACAGTTTTAGAGCCCTTTGGGCATAATTCCAAATTGGTCTCCAGAATAGTTGGATCAGTTCACAATTCCACCAACAATGTATTAACATCCCAGATTTCCCACATTCCTTTCAACATTTATCATTATCTTTTCTTGCCATCTTAATCAATCTGAGAGCTATGAGGTGGTACCTCAGAGTTGTCTTAATTTGCATATCTTTAATCAATAGTTATTTAGTTCTGCTCATATTTTTTTTTGAAAAAGTAAGAGTCTAAAGGTTAGTGAATGAATCTGAGAGAAAAATGTGATGATTTTCCCTGAGTTCTTTTCTTTGACAATAGAAATGGGGGAGTCTTAGACCCACATTCATTGACAAGGGATGAATTAGCTTAGTCTAAGGATAAGTTTTCCTGTGTAGACTTCTCTTGTTACCACCTGTTTGCACCAGTTTCCTAATTCCTTTCAGTCATTCAAAGGTAGACAAAGAAGATCAGGTTTTCCTTCTCAGTAGAGGGATCCTTCACTAATACACTGTTGATACAATTTAGAACTATGACTTTTGGGGCTCTAATTTGATCTACTGCTAGATCTGCATCTCAAAGAGATTTAAAAGGAGGGGAAGGACCTATTTGCAAAAAAATTATTTGTAACAGCTCTTTTTGTAGTGACCTAGGATTGAAAATTGAAGGGATGCTCATCAATTGGGCAATGGCTAAACAAACTATGGTACATGATTATAATGGAATATTATTGTGTTGCAAGAAATGATAAGCAGCATGATTTCAGAAGAACCTGGAAAGACTTATATTAACTGATGCAAAATGAAGTGAGTAGAATCAGGAGAACATATTATATATGTATATGTACACACACACACACACACACACACTCACACATATTTGGGAGGGGAAAAACCTTCAGGGTTTCTGGCCAAAATAGAAACAATTACTCTTTACATTCACTTTGAACCAATCAAGGCTCAAACAATGACCTCCAAATAGCCTGGGACCTATTGTTAGTTAACCAATAAGAACCGAAGTGATTTGGGTTTAAGGCATGGGCCTCACCTCTGAGTCATATAGAAAGTGAATTGAGAAAGATGTTTTATACTTTTGGATCTTTTTGAGGACCCTTGTTCTTGCATCCATATCCTGGTTATAGAATCAGAATTTCCATTCTGAGAAGTCTGTACCTTTCAGTGAAATAGACGGTATCAGATCACCAGTACCTTCAGGTTAGTTGAAACAAGTCTAGTTTGATTGTTGTTGAGTGGGAACATCGACATGATCCAACTGGATCATGTGTTCTTATGCCCCCTTAAATGCAGTGACAAAGACAAATAAGACAACTGCTCTTTAAGAAACTTCTTGGTGTCTGGCTCTTGATAAATATGTGCAACTTTGTTTACATGTTTTGCTGTCTTACCTCTGAAGCTATAGCACTGCCACTATTGTCAAATGTGCAAATCCTAAAGTGTTGAGGGGATTGAAAGGCATGGTTCTCTGGCCCTAGGAATTATCATTCAAATGAACTTGGTGTCTAGTATATGATTCAAGATATTTCAGAAAAGAATGAGAATTTTATTGTATTCTAAATAACCCATGACCTCCCAGTCTCTGCCTTGGGGAGATATTTTTGAAAATTCAAAGAAAATCTGCTCATTTTGTTTTAGGCATGATTTTTTTTTAAAAAATTATCAGTCTCAAAAGTCTCTCTTATGAGAATGATAATAATTATCTTGGACTCAAATGTATGCAAAAATAAGATGTAAATTAGCTCAATATTCTCATTATTAGAAAGCCAATTTTTCATTTGCTTTGAAAAGGCTTAATAAAATAGAAACCAAAACTATATTTCTTTGTGACCTTATTGTTTTCCTCCAATTAGCTTACTTTTCAGTACAATTTGGTCTAAGGAGAATTGCACTGGTGGTAGTTGGTGGGTGATAGATATCAGCAAATGGAATACTCAAAGGAAAGAGTATAAGAAGAGTTTGCTTCAAGGGCTCTCAGCTCATTTTCTATTCAGCATGGCACCCAGAATTCTGGTACTCAATATATGTTTAAAATAGTTTTCTAACTCACCTCCAAAAGTACTTTACTCAAATAGATAATGAATATATTCACATTGAAGATGGGGAGGGAGGCACAACTGTAACTTGGGAATTGAAGCATGAATTCATTGATGGTATTAGAAGGTAGATGACAAGGGCAGGATCACTCATGTAGATAAATGGTATTGGGGCTGGGAGGGCAGGGTGAGATGTTGCTAAAATCAGGGATAGCATCAGGCTAAGGATCACTTTAGGAAGAATCAAACATGATGCTTTGATTTTCCCATTTATGCTACATTGGAATGTCAACTATTATGCTCAGTCATAAGTCCAAACAGCCATAGTTTCAGAGCTCTTAACTTCTGCCATTTTTCACCTATGCATCTTCCTCCAGAGACCTGCCCTTTCCCTCTGCCCACAACTTCATTGGGATGGTGTTGATTAAAGGTACTATGAAATATTAATGAGCAAAAATTTGTCTAGGTTCTGTTTTCTTTTTAAAAGTGAGTCCTAAGGAGTGGAACATGCAGGAAACAATGAAGGAGGGTCACACAGAAAGAACTTGAGACTTATCTCATTTATTGTGCCATATGATCTTGACATCAGTCTTGTCCTTACTTCAGTTTCTCCATATCATAAATGTGAGGATATTATAGGAATCAAGTGAGGTAATAGATGAGAAAGAGTAGGTTAGATGGAGGGAACTTAACTGTAATGATAAGTCAGAGGACCTAGGAGAGTTCCATCTCTGCCACTAACTAGTTACACAATGTCAGACAAGTAATTTTATCTCTCTTATCCTCAGTTTTCTCATTTATAAAATGAGTTTGATAGGTGATCTCTGAATAAAGCTCTTTCTAGCTTTGATATTTAATAGTGATGAGGAATCTATGCTTGAAGTGAAATAGAGAATTTTATATTTGATCCTTAAGGTAATAGGGAGCCACTAGAGTTTATTGAGTGTGTGTGTGTGTGTGTGTGTGTGTGTGTGTGTGTGTGTGTGTGAGAGAGAGAGAGAGAGAGAGAGAGAGAAAGACAGAGACAGAGACAGATAGAGACAAACAGATAAAAATACAGAAACAGAGACAGAGGCAGAGAGACAGAGATGGATACACAACAGAACAGAATTTAAACACACACAAAGAGACAGAGACACAGAGAGAAATAAATACAGAGATAGAGAGACATAGAAATAGCCAGACTTGAATTTTAAGAAAACCAATTTGAGTTATGTTTAAGAATGGAGAATGAATTAGAGGGAGACACACTTGAAGCAGTTATTTCAACAATCAAGCAGAAAGTAAATTGTTGCCACTCTCCAATAGTTAAATGGTCAAAAGATATGAACAGACAATTTTCAGATGAAGAAATTGAAACTATTTCTAGTCACATGAAAAGGTGCTCCAAATCACTATTGATCAGAGAAATGCAAATTAAGACAACTCTGAGGTACCACTACACACCTGTCAGATTGGCTAAGATGACAGGAAAAGATAATGACAAATATTGGAGGGGATGTGGGAAAACTGGGACACTGATACATTGTTGGTGGAGCTGTGAATGGATCCAACCATTCTGGAGAGCAATTTGGAACTATGATCAAAAAGTTATCAAACTGTGCATACCCTTTGACCCAACAGTGTTTCTATTGGGCTTATATCCCCAAGAGATCTTAAAGGAAGGAAAGGGCCCCACATGTGCAAGAATATTTGTGGCAGCCCTTTTTGTAGTGGCTAGAAACTGGAAACTGAATGGATGCCCATCAATTGGAGAATGGATGAATAAATTATGGTATATGAATGTTATGGAATATTATTGTTCTATAAGAAATGACCAGCAAGATGATTTCAGAGAGGCCTGGAGAGACTTGCATGAACTGATGCTGAGTGAAATGAGCAGAACCAGGAGATCATTACACACAGCAACAATAAGACTATATGATGATCAAACTGATGGACATGGCTCTCTTCAACAATGAAATATTTCAAACCAGTTCCAATTGTTAAGTGAAGAAAGCCATATACACCCAGAGACTGGGATATGAAATGTGATCCACAACATAACATTTTCATGCTCTCTACTGATGTTTGCTTACATTGTGTTTCCTTTCTCAGATTTTTTTTCTTGTAGATACGATTTTTCTTGCACAGCAAGGTAAGTGTGGAAATATGTATACATATATTCGGTTTGTCAGATATTTTAACATAATTAACATGTAATGGATATCCTGCCATCTAGGGGAGGGGAAGGGATTAGGAGGGAAAAATTTGTAACAGAAAGCTTTGTAAGGGTCAATGTTGAATAACCACCCATACATATGTTTTTTTTTTTTTTTGTTGTTGTTGTTGTTGTTGTTTTTTGTTTTTGTTTTTGTTTTTTTGCTTTTTGCTAAGGCAATTGGGGTTAAGTGACTTGCCCAGGGTCACACAGCTAGGAAGTGTCTGAGACCAGATTTGAACTCAGGTCCTCCTGACTTCAGGGCTGGTGCTCTATCCACTGCGCCACCTAGCTGCCCCCATACATATGTTTTGCAAATAAAAAGCTTTAATAAAAAAAGAAAGTAAATTGTTAGGTTTATTGAGGGGACATACTTACACTGGGTATAGAGACCATTAGGAAGAATAGAAGTAGGCCCAGTGGCAAGAAGTGGCATGAACTGAGTAAAACTCATAGATTTTTATAGACTTCTTATATTGGTCAAGCAGGGAGGAGGCAGTGGGATTCCTGGATCTACTATGCTGTATTAGTAATTATGGAAAAGATTTGGACAAAGGATTCCAGCATGAAGAGTAGATAATCTGTTGAGGATTTATAGAAGAATGAAGACAAGAATCATCTTGGAGGATGAAATGATATAGATGGACTCCGATCTTTACTGGTGAGACATTAATAAGATCATAGAAACTCATTGAATTGAATTGAATCTTCATTCTAGCAGTATGGCACTTCACTGGTAGGATAGCATTGAATTGGTTTAAGAGCAAAATACCCTGAGTGGCAGAATTCTGTTGTAGTCAATCAGGCAAAAGACCAGGAGTCAAGACCTAGGTTTTGTCACTAATTGGTTTTGTGACCTTATAAAAGGGACCTTGATTCTCAGGCTTTTGTTTCTTATCTGTAAAATGGGAGGGTCAAACTATATGATCTGCCATGTTATAGGATTCTACAATAATCAATATCTAAATCAATATCTTGTCTCAGACATTAGCTGGATGAATCTAGGTGAATCACCTGTTAGCCCCAGTTTTCTCATCTGTAAAATGGGGCTAATAATAGTGCTTATCCTTCAGGGTGGTTATAAGGATGAGATATTTGTAAAGTGCTTTATAAACCTTAAAAACTACACAAATGTTAGTAGCTATTACTGCTATAACTACATTAGGTAGCCCTAAATTTTTCAACTATTTTTTAATACTTTAATGGAAACTCATTATATCTAATGGATAACCAATCAATAAGTGATACCTATTAATTTCAGAAGTTTGTATATTTTGATCCAGGACAGGTAGCAGAAAGGACGATAGTACTCTGGATGTCTAACGTGAGTGAGAATGGAGTTAATACTAGAGAAAAAAGAAGCATCAAGAGAAGGAAAGGGATAAAGAAAATTAACTTCTTTAGCATGACAATTTGGCAAGGATCAGATGCTCAATCCTGTCTCTTGACCTGGGACAAATCAAAGTTGTGAGCTGATGCATCCTCTACCTGCAAAAATCGATGGCTTATTTTCATATGATTTGTGAAATTTGCTTTTATGTGGTTGATTTTGTGCAAAGGAACTTTGTCCTCAAGGGATTCATTAACTGAAGTATCACCATACAGAAAAAGTTGGTGTAAGGCAATTCCATCTTGGACTCCATAACAGGGGTTATTTAGAAATTGAAATCTTCAAAATTTCAAGACCTTATTGTAAAATGATGTCACATATAAATTAGTTTCACAGTTTGGATTATGGTGGAAATGCTTTTTTCTTAATGGTTCGACTAAATTCAACAAATATTTCTTTTTTTATTAATAGTATTTTATTTTTCCAAATACTTGTAAAGATAGTTGCCAATATTCATTTTTGTAAGACTTTGTATTCTAACTTTTTCTCCCTCCATCCTTTATCTCCCACTTCCCCAAGACAGCAAGCATTCTGATGTGGTTAAATATGTACAATTCTTTAAAAATTATTTTCATATGTGCAAGAAAATTTAGACCAAAAGGAAAAAAATCATGAGAAAGAAAGAAACAAATAAACCAAAAAAAGGTGAAAATACTATGCTTCAATTAGTGTTTAATCTCTTTGATGTGTATGGCATTTTCCATCCCAAGTCTATTGGAATTTCAACATACATTTCTTAAGTACCTATTCTGTATATGGCATTGTTTCAAGATTTGAGAACACATAGATGAGAGTCTCTGCCCTTAAAGAACTTATAATCTAATAATACAAATACACTTTGAATAATATACAATATGAGGCAGAGTATTATATTATATTTGGGACAAGCAGTAATTTTGATGTGGTTTCAATTTGTGCCAACAATGATTATGTGTATTTCTTTTTAAAGTTCCATTTTATATTTTCAATAAATAAGCATTCTTCTCTACTTACTACCCCTCTTTCCACATGGAGAAAGAAAAACAAACCCAAAGCTATTGTAATAAATATGCATAGTCAAAAAAAATTTCCACATTGGTGCTCTCCAAAAATGTGTCCCATTTTGAATAGTAAGTCCATCACCTGTACATAAGTTTGCATTATTCATTATTGATTCTCTGGAATCGTAGTTAGTTAATGCTGATCAAAGTTTTAAAAGTTTTTCAAAGTTATTAATTTTTATAATGTTGTTGTCATATAGATTATTCTCTTGGTTCTGTTCACTTCACTCTGCATTAGTTTATATAATTTTTCCTAGCCTTCTTTGAAATTAACCTTGTCTTCATTTCTTCCAGCCTAATAGTATTCTTTTACATTCATGTGGTATAGGGATATGTTTTATTGAGTTTAGCCTTACTCAAATTGACAGCTAGGCAGTGTAGTGGATAGAATGTCAGGTCTGGAGTTAGGGAGACGAGTTCAAATTTGACCTTACACATTACATTGTGATCTCAGGCAAGTCCCTTAACTCTGTTTGCCTCAGTTTCCTCATCTATAAAAAGAACTAGGGAAGAAAATGACAAATCACTTCAGTATCTTTGTCAAGAAAACACTAAATGTGGTCACCATGACTGACATAACTGGGTAATATAAATGGGCTTACTTAAAATTTTTGAACTTGACCAGTTAAAACCAAATTGAACTATTTTTCTCACTTTTAGTTAGCTATCAGTCAAGTGCTTCATTTTGTACTGTCTTTTTATACTTGTTGCTGTCTTTTGTAGTCTTTAACTTCATGGTTTTTAAGAATGGATATCACTCCAAAGGAATGTGTAAAAGTTGTGGTTCTCCAAGCACAAGTCAATGAGTGTTATAGATATTGTAAAGGTTGTTGTTATGGGTAAGTCAACTATTTCAAGTATCATTCAAAGCTACAATGAAATAGGATCTGTTATGCCAAATCACAAAGGAAAATTTGCTTGAAAATGAAGAACAGTATCAAGGCCTGACTAACTATAGCTGCAAAACAGGCTATTTAATACCCAGAAATCAAGCAAAAATCTTCAGAGGGACCTGACAGTTGGGGACTTTGCTAATTATTCCTCTACAGTAGGATAAAGGCTTCTTCAATTTTGAAGTATGTAATATATATATATAGATCTGCTGATCATGCTATGAAGAAAAAATACATTTGTCTTGGGCAAGACAAAACAGACATTGAGAATTGGGGGGGAAAAGGTAATTTTTCTTAGTGAAATTCACTTTTAATTTAATTCTATATCAAGGTCATTATCTGAAGAAGTCAAGGTGAGCCCATGTGGTCTGGACATCTTCACCAAATTGTAAAACATTCACCTGTCCAAAATTTCTCAGGAAGTTTTTTGCTTCCATTGATCCCAGAAGTCTTTTCCCCAGTGAGAAACTGCTGGACTCTGATAAATCTATTGATATAGAGGTAGAATTGTTATAGAATTATAAAAATTCCCAGATGGAAACAGAATATCACACTTCAGTCTTGCCTTGTACCATACTATGTGTAATGAAACCTTAAAAAATTTATCCCATTGATAAGAGAGAAATATGCTTCAATAGCTTGAAAACTCACTTGATATAATCCCCACTGAATATCTGTGGTTGAGACTCTCATCAAGACCAGACCAGGGAAAATGAACTGTTTATCAACTGAATGCTTAATAATTAATGTGACATGATGAAAAACAATAGCTAATATTTATATATCACTTATAGGTACTATACTAAATACTTTACAATCAATGAGTCCTTATAACCAACTCTGGGAAGTAGGTGCCATTGTCATTCCTATTTTAGAGATCAGAAACTGAGGCAAATTAGGATTAAATGATTTGCCCAGGGTCACACCGTTAGTAAGTATCTGAGGTCACATTTGAACTCAGGGCTTCCTGACTCTAGGCAAGGTGCTCTATCCACTAGACCACCTAGCAACCCCCTAAATTAAAAAAATACATCAAATTTTTGTGAACTAAATTTCAAATCATGAAAAAGTGATTTTAATAAAAGGATATATTGCATATAAAAAGATTTTAAAGATGTAAACATTTGTAAGGTTTATTATATGTCAATAAATTTAGGGGTTTTTTGTCCTATTATATCACTGCAGTATATAATGGAGGCAATTAGATGAAGTGCTCTAGGAAAGTAAGGAGAAGGAGCCTTAAGCTTAATATTCTTTGTGTTGACACAGAGACTCCTTTCATGATGAAGAAGAGCATATGTTCATTGTCTTATGAAGGTGTCTCTGCACAGCTACCTTGTTTTTTGTTAAAGAACATAGTCCCACTAATGCATTGTTAGTAGAGTTGTAAAATGATACAACCATTTTGGAGAGCAATTTGAAACTATGGCCAAAGGGCTATCAAGCTGTGCATACCCTCTCTACTGAGTATGTATCCAAAAGTGCAAAAATGTTTGTAGCCGCTCTTTTTGTAGTGGCAAAGAATTGGAAATTAAGTGGATGTCCATCAGTTGGGAAAATGGCTGAATAAGTTGTGGTATATGAATGCAATGGAATATTATTTTTCTTTAAGGAATGATGAGCAGGAGCAGCTAGGTAGTGCAGTAGATAGAACAACAGCCCTGAAGTCAGGAGGACCTGAGTTCAAATCTGGTCTCAGACGCTTAACACTTCCTAGCTGTGTGACTCTGGGAAAGTCACTTAACCCCAATTGCCTCAGCAAAAGAAAAAAAAAAGAAAATAGAAAGAAAAGAAAAGAAAAGAAATGATGATGAGCAGGTCAACTTTAGAAAAGCCTGGAAAGACATGCACTGATGCTAAGTGAAGTGAGTGGACATTATTCAAATATTGTACACAATAACAAGATTATGGGAAGATCAATTGTGATGAACTTGGCTCTTTTCAACAATGAGATGATTCAAGGCAATTCCAATAGATTTGGGATGGAAAGTGCTATCTACACCCAGAGAAAAAACTATGGAAGCTGAATGTGCATCAAAGCATAGTATTTTCACTTTTTTTTTAAAACTATTTATTTATTTTTTTTAAAAATTTTTTTATAAAGCTTTTTATTTACAAAACATATGAGTGACCTTTCAACATTGACCTTTGCAAAAAAAACCCTTTTTTTCCCCAAGCTTTTCCTTTCCTTCCCCCCACCCCCCACCCCTAGATGACAGGTAATCTAATACATGCTAGATAGGATAAATTATATGACAAATACAATACATGTATACATATCTATACAGTTATCTTACTGCACAAGAAACATCAGATCTAGAAAGAGAAGAAGAAAAAAACAACCTAAGAAGGAAAACAAAATGCATGGATATATTCACAGAAAGCGTTAAAATGCGGTGTTGTGGTTCACTCTCAGTTCCCACAGGCCTCTCTCTGGATGTATATGACTATCTTCATCGCAGAACAACTGGTTTGAATCATATCATTGTTGAAGAGAACCATGTCCATCAAAATTGATCATCGTATAGTCTTGTTGCTGTGTATAATGTTCTCCTGGTTCTGCTGATTTCACTCAGCATCACTTCATGCAAGTCTCTCCAATCCTCTCTGAAATCCTCCTGTTGGTCATTTCTTACAGAACAATAATATTCCATAACATTCATATACCATAATTTATTCAGCCATTCCCCAATTGATGGGCATCTTTTTAATTTCCAGTTTCTTGCCACTACAAAAAGGGCTGCCACAAACATTTTTGCCCATGTGGGTCCCTTTCCCTCCTTTAAAATCTCTTTGGGATATAGGCCCAGTAGAAACACTGCTGGGTCAAAGGGTATGCACTGTTTGATAATTTTTTGAGCATAGCTCCAAACTGCTCTCCAGAATGGTTGGATCCATTCACAGTTCCACCAACAATGTATCAGTGTCCCAGTTTTCCCACATCCCCTCCAACAGTTATCATTATCATTTCCTGTCATTTTAGCCAATCTGACAGGTGTGTAGTGGTATCTCAGAGTTGTCTTAATTTGCATTTCTCTGATCAATAGTGACTTGGAGCACCTTTTCATGTGACCGGAAATAGTTTCAATTTCTTCGTCTGAAAATTGTCTGTTCATATCTTTTGACCATTTGTCCATTGGAGAATGGCTTGAATTCTTATATATTTGAGTCAATTCTCGATATATTTTAGAAATGAGGCCTTTATCAGAACCTTTGGATGTAGAAATATTTTCCCAGTTTACTGCTACCCTTCTAATCTTGTCTGCATTCATTTTGTTTGTACAAAAACTTTTTAACTTGATATAGTCAAACTTATCTATTTTGTGATTAATGATGACCTCTAGTTCTTCTTTTGTCACAAATTCCTTCCCCCTCCACAGGTCTGAGAGGTAAACCATCCTACATTGTTCTAATTTGTTTATAATATCATTCTTTATGCCC
>JAJPUD010000179.1:773529-794995 GCA_023553655.1 Myrmecobius fasciatus
AAAGAGGAAAATCAAATTATTAGTCTCAAAAATGATAAGGGAGAACTTTCCTCCAATGAAGAGGAAATTAGAGTAATAATTAGGAGTTTCTTTGCCCAACTTTATGCCAATAAATTTGATAATGTAAATGAAATGGAGGAATATCTACAAAAATATAGATTGCCCAGATTAACAGAAGAGGAAATAAATTATTTAAATAGCCCTATTTCGGAAAAAGAAATAGAACAAGCTATTAATCAACTCCCTAAGAAAAAATCTCCAGGACCAGATGGATTTACATGTGAATTTTACCAAATGTTCAAAGAACAATTAATCCCAATACTATATAAACGATTCGAAAAAATAGGGAAAGAAGGTGTACTACCAAATTCCTTCTATGACACAGATATGGTGCTGATAGCTAAACCAGGTAGGGAGAAAACTGAGAAAGAAAACTATAGACCCATTTCCCTAATGAATATTGATGCAAAATTTTTTTTTTATTTTTTTTTTTGCTGCGGCAATTGGGGTTGTGACTTGCCCAGGGTCACACAGCTGTTACGTGTCTGAGACCAGATTTGAACACAGGTCCTCCTGACTTCAGGGCTGGTACTCTATCCACTGCGCCACCTAGCTGCCCCCGATGCAAAAATTTTAAATAAGATTTTAGCAACAAGATTACAGAAAGTCATCCCCAGGATAATACATCATGACCAAGTAGGATTTATACCAGGAATGCAGGGCTGGTTCAATATTAGGAAAACTATTAGCATAATCAATTATATTAATAACCAAATTAATAAAAACCATATGATTATCTCCATAGATGCAGAAAAAGCCTTTGATAAAATCCAACACCCATTCCTATTAAAAACACTGGAGAGTATAGGAATAAATGGGCTTTTCCTTAAAATGATAAGTAGTATCTACTTAAAACCTTCAGCAAGCATCATATGTAATGGAGTCAAACTAGAACCATTCCCAATAAGATCAGGAGTGAAACAAGGCTGCCCACTGTCACCATTACTATTTAATATTATATTAGAAATGTTAGCTTCAGCAATAAGAGAAGAAAAAGAGATAAAAGGAATCAGAGTAGGTAGTGAAGAAACCAAATTATCACTCTTTGCAGATGACATGATGGTATACTTAGAGAACCCTAGAGACTCAACTAAAAAACTACTAGAAACAATTCACAACTTTAGCAAAGTGGCAGGATACAAAATAAATCCACATAAATCATCAGCATTTTTATATATTACCAACAAAGTTCAGCAGCAAGAGATACAAAAAGAAATTCCATTCAAAATAACTGTTGATAGTATAAAATATTTGGGAATTTATCTGCCAAGGGATAGTCAGGAACTATATGAACTAAATTACAAAACACTTTCCACACAAATCAAATCAGACCTAGTCAATTGGAAAAACTTAAAATGCTCATGGGTAGGCAGAGCTAATATAATAAAAATGACAATACTACCCAAACTAATTTACTTATTTAGTGCCATACCAATCAAACTCCCAAGAAATTATCTTACAGATTTAGAAAAAATAGTAGCAAAGTTCATTTGGAAAAACAAAAGGTCAAGAATTTCAAGGGGATTAATGAAAAAAAAAAGGCTGACGATGGTGGACTTGCTGTACCAGATCTAAAACTATATTATAAAGCAGCGGTCATCAAAACCATTTGGTACTGGCTAAGAAATAGAGTAGTCGATCAGTGGAATAGGATAGAATCACAAGACAAACTAGGCAATAACTATAGCAATTTGGTTTTTGATAAACCCAAAGACCCCAGCTTTTGGGATAAGTATTCACTATTTGACAACAACTGCTGGGAAAACTGGAAACTAGTGTGGAAGAAATTAGGGCTTGACCCACATCTAACACCACATACCAAGATAAGATCTAAATGGGTTCATGATCTGGATATAAAGAGTGATACTATAAGTAAATTAGAGGAATGTAATATAGTTCACCTCTCAGACCTTTGCAGATGGAATAAATTTATGTCCAAAGAAGAACTGGAACTCTTAATTGAAAACCAGATAGATAACTTTGACTATATTAAGTTAAAAAGTTTTTGTACAAACAAAATCAATGCAGACAAGATTAGGAGGGAAGTAATAAATTGGGAAATCATCTTTACATTCAAGGGTTCTGATAAAGGTCTCATCTCAAAAATATATAGAGAATTGTCTCATATTTATAAAAATTCAAGCCATTCTCCAATCAATAAATGGTCAAAGGATATGAACAGACAATTTTCAGAGGATGAAATTAAAACTATTTATAGTCATATGAAAAGGTGCTCCAAATCACTGTTGATCAGAGAAATGCAAATCAAGACAACCCTGAGGTACCACTTCACACCTGTCAGATTGGCTAAAATGACAGGAAAAGTTAATGATGAATGTTGGAGGGGTTGTGGGAGGGCTGGGACACTGATGCATTGTTGGTGGAGCTATGAACGGATACAGCCATTCTGGAGAACAATTTGGAGCTACGCTCAAAAAGTTATCAAACTGTGCATACCCTTTGACCCAGCAGCATTTCTATTGGGCTTATATCCCAAAGAAATCATAAAGAAAGGAAAAGGCCCCACATGTGCAAGAATGTTTGTGGCAGCCCTTTTTGTAGTGGCTAGAAACTGGAAATTGAATAGATGCCCTTCAATTGGAGAATGGCTGAATAAATTATGGTATATGAATATTATGGAATATTATTGTTCTGTAAGAAATGACCAGCAGGATGATTTCAGAGAGGCCTGGAGAGACTTACATGAACTGATGCTGAGTGAAATGAGCAGAACCAGGAGATCCTTATGCACGGCAACAACAGTAGTATATGACGATCAATTCTGATGGACATGGCTCTCTTCAACAATGAAATGTTTCAAACCACCTCCAATTGTTCACTGAAGAAAGCCATATACACCCAGAGAGAGGGATGTGAAATGTGGACCACAACATAACATTCTCATACTCCTTGATTGATGTTTGCTTACATTGTGTTTCCTTTATCTGATATATCGTTAGTGTAGACAAGATTTTTCTTGCACAACAATGACAAGTTTGGAAATATGTATACATATATTCGATTTGCCAATATTTTAACATAATTAACATGTAGTGGATATCCTGCCATCTAGGGAAGGAGTGGGGAAGTTGGGGGGAAAAATTTGTAACGGAAAGCTATGTAAGAGTTATTGTTGAAGAATTACCCACACATATGTTATGCAAATAAAATAAAATTAAAAAAAAAAAAGCTTTGTAAGGATCGATGTTGGGGAACTACCCATACATATGTTATACAAATAAAAAGCTTTAATAAAAAAATAAAAAAAAAAGAATTTTCTTCTCTTCTCCCCAACAAGTGTCACTGGCAGCCTGACTCATTTCCCATTTGCTGGCCCTTAGACATTACTGCAAATGTCAAGTATTCTTGCCTTGATAATGCACCAAGAAATTTGCATAGGTATAATTTGTCTTGTTTTGCCTCCCCATGTTGTTGTTATGGTTGTACATTAAATTTGCATCCCCAGATTTACCTTGCTTTAACCCCCACACTGTCTAGACTGTAGGTCATAAACAAAGCAAAAGAGTGCTTAAAGTGTGAAGTTCAGCTTAGGGCAGTTTCAAAGTGGGCCTAATTTCTGGGGTCTGGACTAAATTCTTTGCATTATGATCCCTGGACATTTTTCAGGTGATAGGCTAGAAGCCAATGCCTTTGGGACTACAGGACATTTCTTACTCTGGCAAAGTGATCATAAAGTAGGAAAAAAAATCATTATCCTAATTTAATAGTGCTCTCAGTACTATATATAAAAAATAAGAGTGCATATTTCCTAAACTACTAGATGCTGAGACTCTTGGTCTAGTATATGAAGAATAAAGTTGAAGCATTGTGAAAATACCCACCCAGCTCTTTTTTCTTTCAGGATAAAAGCAGCATTATCTTATCCAGTTGATTTGAATAATAATAATAATAATGATAATGATAATAATAAAATATCTTAGATTTTTATGGTCTTTTATACCTTTCAAAGTAATTTCAAATCCATCAAATAATTCAGAGGAGAAAGTACCCATTCCTTTTGTGGGTAATGGATGGAAAACTGGGTTTCCATTGGTAAATGGTTGAATACATTGTACTATATGAATGCAGTGGGATAGTGTAGTTTTGAAAGAAATAGTGTATCATAGGGTACATCCTCATATACATACATATATGTACATATATGTATATATACAAACATACATACATACATATACATAAGGTCCTTGGCATAAAATAACATTTTATATTCTTATCAATGGCTAATATATATTCTCATTTGTATTATCAGTGCTCTTAAATATAAGCACAAAGAGTTTTACACTAGTATAGAAAGGAAGGAAGAAAGGAAGGAAGGAAAGAAACAAGGGAAGAAAAAGAGAAGGAAGAAAGGAAGGAGGAAAATAGAAAGGATGGAAGGAAGGAAAGAAGGGAAGAAAAGGGGAAGGAAGGAGGGGAGGGAAATAAAGGTAGAAAGGAAGAAAGTATTTATTAAATACTTACCATGTGCCAGGCACTATGCTAAGCAATTTATAATTATGATCTAATTTGAATATTACAATTAAGGTAGGTGCTATTCTTATCCTCAATTTACAGATTGGAAAACAGAGGCAAAATAGAGATGATGTGTCTTATCCAGGGTCACAAAAGTAGGAAATGTTTGAAAATGGATTTGAACTCAGATATTCTTGATTCCTAGCTTAGCATCGTTTAAAGAGGCAAAGGGATTTTGTCTCAAGTCACACATCTCAGTAGTGGTTGAGTCATAACCAGAGCCTATCTCACTTGACTTTTAGGCCTCTGTTTCCCTATACCACTGTACCATGTCAGAGTATTTGGGAAAAATGAACAACAGCACTATCCCAGTAGCTTCCTACATTAAGTATTATAGGTATTATCCCCAGACAGCTTGGTATAGTGGAGAGGCTCAATCTCAAATCAACTGTAACTGGTCGAGTTGCAGTATGTCTAACTGTAGC
Organism: Myrmecobius fasciatus; assembly: GCA_023553655.1. Lineage (NCBI taxonomy): Eukaryota > Metazoa > Chordata > Mammalia > Dasyuromorphia > Myrmecobiidae > Myrmecobius > Myrmecobius fasciatus. Next base: position 778,548 of record JAJPUD010000179.1, read on the forward strand.
TGATCAGACCAACAAGAACTTGGAATGCCCTGCCATAGATTGGACACAAATAGTCCCTATGAACATTTGGGATAGCTTCTCTAACTTTGCACATTTCCCATTTCTTCTGAGCTAATTCAGTTCTGCTCTGCTCAGTCAATTTCTGATGAACATCATTAGTAGATACGATTGACCAAATCCTTCCAGTAGGAAGATCTGTAATCTTGGACAGGCCCCAACCCAACTAAATTTCACTTCTGTTTAGGATAATCTATAGAATCTTATATGGAAACATTCTTGCCCTTAGAAGTTAAGTCCATGCCACTGTATTGTTCCACTGGATTCACAAGATCAAGTCATGTTCTCAGCAGGAGGAGCTGAAGATTTTTTTAAACCCATCTCTTCATTAATATGTTCACACCTTTATTGATTTGTTCACCAAACAGGACTGTCACAAGCATCTCCTTTTCCAAAGGTATCTCCAAGGTTTTTGTCTTTGGTTACCAAAAAAGACCACTGACCATAAATTTATTGATTATCAACTAGACTAGTTAATAAACTGATTATTAATTTTCCAGAAACTAATTTTAGGATTTTTGATTTGTCTAAACACGTGCTGGTTTGTATTGGTAGAGAGTCATTCCCCACTGTAATCTATAGAAATTCAATCCAGATTCAGTCCTCCCAAATCCAATCTGTGAAGCAGGGGTTACAGTCATTACCACCCATCCCCATTTTAGAGAGAAATTAAATGACCTGCCTAGGTTTATAGTAAGAGTGAGAAGCATGATATGAAGCAAGTCTCTCCTGATTCAAAGTTTTGCTCTCTTCATAATCACATTTCATTACACACTCTCTCCATCTAGTAGGTTGTATGAAATCCTTCACCTTTCTGCTGATGTCTTAGAGTGCTGTTCAATGCATGAAGGTTGCTTTCATGCTGACCTTTGTGTTCCCTCTCCTCAATTCTTAATCAAACAACCATTCTTGTTCATCTTGACTCTAATCTTTCTTAGGAGTCCCTCTCCCTCCTTTTTCGCAAGTACCAAAAATAATATATCTTATAACACACAGTAAGATTGGTGGGTTTTATTTTTTTGCCTGAGTGATTATTTTCCTGACTTGCTTTCTCAACCTTTCCCTTTTTTCATATGTGAAAATATTGTGGATGGGTACACTCTATAGAAAAAGAAGGTATTTCTAAGAAAAATAAATAAAAATTGGAAGAGGATGTTGGAAGAGGACTGACTTCAAACTGGGAAGCAGAAGCCCAGGCCTGTAAGATCTTACTTACTTTCATAATCATTCTGCAACTCAGGGCCTCCTTCAGAAAAAGACAGATGACAACTCATTCTCCAATTGCACACCTCAAAGAGAAGCTGTGAAAGGGAAATGTGGTGTATATTTGTGAATTGTGTACTCTGAAAACGAAGGCTATCTATGAATTCAAGCTTTTTATAGCTTATAATCTTAAATGTCATTGGTGAGTCTTTGAAGTTCCTTGAATAAAAGATTTAGCAATTTGATCCACAGAACATTCCTTTTTCCTTTACCCTGTTCTCTGCTTTAAAGTGGAGTTATGATCTTGCCAGCAGATAGCAGTTGTAAAAACATTGACTGCTGGGGAAGGATTGCCAAAACCTGCCCTATTGCGTTTGGTAATAGGAGGCTCTAAAATTGAATTACTTTCTTAATTCAAAAATCCCACTAAAGCTATGGGACACTTGGGGCTCTATCGTATCCATTAAACAAGTGTTTGGGGACCACCAACTCAGGGACTACCATGGCAACCAAGCAGGGTGCTGAACAGATGGGAACACAGGAGGTGAATATCGAGGCTAAGGCAACTAAATGCTTAATGCTGTAGGGTAGACAAGCAGATGCATTCAACATAACATGGTTGATAATGCTCAGGACTTAAGAACTTGGTTCTCTTTTACAATAAACTCAAAAGCTAAGTTGGAGTTTTTAGAGAAGGAGCCAGGCAGTGTCTCAACTCAATTGGACTCCCTCAAACCCTTAGAGTTATGTCAATAAGCTGTATGTCTTATAGCAGCTTTGTATTCTGGACCTTTTTCAAGGCATCAGGATTAGAAACATCAGGGAAATCAATCATCTAGAACCCCTTTGAAGTCAGGTAATTCTCAGTCATCACTCCAGGACAAGGATATTATCATTTCTCATTTTTCTCAACAGTTCTAACCTTCTCTCCTAAGAGTTGCTCATGAGTAGAAAAATTCAGTGCTTTGAATTTGATCTCTTTTCATTTCTTCCAGCTCAGTATATTGGAGGAATCCATTGATTCAAGGACAATGAAATGGAAAAGAGGGAGAAGCAAGCAGCCCAGGCAAAGCATCATCCTGGAATAATCAAGAGTCATCAGTACAAATTACAAAAAGCTACACAAGAGCATACACTGTATATGAATAACAATGTATGTATGCATATATAACCATATATATGGTTTATAAATATGTATGTAGACACATAAAGGCATACTAATCCCATGTATTGTTCATGTATAGAATGAATTTATATATGTTCACACATATGTAAAAGGTAATACAGAAGTGCATGCATATATTATATATATTTATATGTATAATGTATGTGCATTTATGCTATACACTTTAATTACATATAACTCAAATCATGTGATCCTAGTATGTGCCCATATATCAGCACACATAAACATGGAATATCACATGTAGGTATACACACACTATATGTATTGTACTTTCACAGATACATTCGTGATATATATTTACTTATATGTATGCATGCATGTGCATATAGCACAACATATGTGTGTATATAATGTGCACACAAATATAGTTTTATTATATATAATACAAATCATGTATCCATATATTAGCACATGTGAACATGAATATGTCCACATGCAGATATGCAAGTGATGTGTATTCTGCCTTAACACATGCACATGTATGTATGAATATATATTCAGAATTATCATATTCCACACATATTTCCACACAGCACAATATATGTATGTACATATATTGCATAAATATTTGTGTTATATGTACTTTTGCTATATGTAGTACATTTCACACAATCATGTGTCCACACACAAGTACACATAAACATGCACAGATATGTAGACCTTCATACTCACATACATGCAATACATATATGTATGCATGTATGTCTACATTGTAAACATAAAGATTGCACGCTTGCATGTGCATGCAAACATACATGCCCATATGTATGTGTGTATGCATGTGTGTTTATCTATTTATCTAGAGAGTATCATGGAATAATAGATCTAAAAAAAGGAATCTCAGAGATCATGTAGTCTAATCTCATTTTACAGATAAGAAATGGATCCGGGGAGGTTTAATGATTTGATGTCACATAGGAAGTAAGTTTCAAAAGTGGAATCTGAAGCCAGATCCCTCTTATTCCAAAGTCAGTACTCACTTCACTACATCATGAGACTGCAATAAAGATTTATTAAGTATTTGCTATTTCCTAGGTACTATACTAAACAATAGGAAATATAAAAATTAAAAAAAAAAACAATTCATATGCCCAAGGAGTTTACAATCTAATGAAGTCAAAGGGTAGAAGATGACATAATTAATCAATCAATAAACATGTATTAAACATCTACTATATACCAGGCACTGTGCTAAGTTCTGGATATATGTATATAAATGATGAACATAATAACATTCATAATTTCAATGAATTTAGTTATTGAGGAAGGTCACTGGCTTTAGTTTTTAGCATCAGCAGGGTGAGTAATTTCAGCAATTGTAACACTTGAAAAAATGAAGGGGTTGGGACAGCCAGGTAGTAAAAAATGGCAGTGGATAGAGTACCTGCCCTGGAGTTAAGTGGACCTGAGTTCAAATATGACCTCAAACGCTTAATACTTACTAGCCATTTAACTCCAATTGCCTTATCAAAAGGGGGGTAATTTTGTTTTTACAGCATTGGTTCTGCTTTGCATGCCCATATTGGGAAGACAGTGACAAGTTTTCACCTGGGTTGCAATTTGTGAAATCTTCTCCACAGCTGCATGTCCCACAGGACTCCCATTTGTGAAAATATTTAAGAGTTTAATAACACACACACACACATACACACACATAGTCTGTTTTGTTTAAACTGTATATATCTAATAAGAAGACATTCAAACAATGTGCATAATCATGTATATTGAGTTCATTTCCCTGTTTTAGTCTTTGTTTCAGTTAAACTCCTACACTAAATCTAGACATGGTAGAGGTGCCATCAGAATAGACTGACATCACTAATGACTTGTCACTTTCTAAATACCAAAAATGTCATTTAGCTGGTCAAAAATAGGCTGAGCATTTATTGTTAATAGTCTCTAGACAGACACAAAATGTTCAATTATTTTTTAAATCCTCAGAGTATTGTCCCAAAATGGGCATCTGTTTACAGAATACAGAGTCAATATTGTCAATGGCAATTTTTAAGACCATTCCCTCCCCTTCCCCCCATCAATGAAGGTTATTGCACACCACTGTATGAGGTCATAATTAAATCAGTTTGGATGCATTTTTAAGGTAGAATTTCAAGGATATTTTCACACATGTTTTACAGTTATAGGACTATGTTTTTGTAGTATGTCAACAAAATTTGAAAATAAACCTTTTCCAATAATGTCTCTTTTTTCTGATTGTGACCCCTGAGTGGTCTCCCCATCTTTCATCAAATGTAGAACAATGTCCATTGGTTATTCTATTATTCTTCAGTATAGCCGAAAACCTTATTTGTCCTCATGCAATCATGTATCAATAGATTTCCTCTCATTAAAGCTTGACCATAAAGAATAGCTCAACATATGAGATCCTGATAGTGGATGGTTTTTAAAACATTCATTAGCTCTATGACACTGCCTGAAAACCTTATCAGTAAATGCTGTCTGAGGGAAACCTTTGCTACATTCACTCGAAGAAAATAAATGACAGAAAAAGCATAATGTCATATCCATTGATAGGCTATTTAGTCTAACTAACCACCTACACTTTTCATATCAATCATACTAAAAATTTATTCAATCTAAGTTGATAATCATCTAATGGAAACTAGAGTTGAATAATTTTTGGGGGGAATGTCATAGACTACTAGATCACCAGATGGAATATTTGATGATTTTGAATAAGAATCACACTGCCCTAAACTACTTGAGATTAAGTTCTGTTGGCCATCATTCAGATTATTACACATACTGGAACTGGGGTGACATTTTCTTACTATCAGTTCTTAACTGGAGAATACATGGTATTTGAGTACTGTTAGCAATTCATATAATTCAGCTTGCCTCCTCCCTGTTTCCCCTATCAATGATCTATATTTTATTGAAGTTTTATATTTTCAAAACATATGAAAGGATAATTTTTCAACACTGACCCTTGAAAAACCTTGTGTTCCAATTTTTCCTACCCCTTTCCCTACTCCCTTCCCTAGATGGCATGTAATGCAATATATGTTAAACATGGTAAAATATATGTTAAATCTAATATAGGCATATACATTTATATAATTATCTTGCTGCACAAAAAAAAATCAGATCAAAAAGTTTTTAAAAAATGAGAAAGAAAATAAAATTCAAGCAAACCACGACAAAAAGAGTGAAAATGCTATGTTGTGATCCACCCTAAGTTCTCTTCATAGTCTTCTCTCTAGTTATAGATGGCTCTCATCATTACAAGATCATTGCAAGTGGCCTGAGTCCTCTCATTGATGAAAAGAGCCACGTCAATCAGAATTGATCATCATATAATCTTGTTGTTGCTGTATACAATGGTGATCTATATTTTTAAAATAAAAGGAAGTATATAGTTGAATTAAAAGGTACAATCACATACTTATCCTGTTTAAAAAGATATGACAAAGATTATGATCACTGCATTATGCTTGGAAAATCTGAATCAGCTGCACATATAAGTTGAAGAAGGGAAAGACAAATGCTTAATAGGCCTTGCAGGACTGAGCTTACATATTATAAGCAAAAATGATCTGTAGAGAACTATATTTCTTTATCTATGTGATTCAGTATGTCACATTTTATGAAGCAACAATCAATAGTTTAAACCTACAAGAAGAATATCATGTAATCAAAAGGCAAAATAATGTTTAAAAAGATTTGGGATATGCTTGGGCACACCTGTGTACATCTTGTATTCATGTCTTTGATCCCCAGGGTCTATTACTTAGTAGGTGAATAAAAAAATACTTGCTTGACTTATTGGTTGAGATTAGAATGTTAGAGCACTATAAATTAAGGAAAGTAGGGTTAGGTCTAGAGTTGGAAGAAAAAGGGGAGAAAGAAAGGAACAAAGGAATGAAATGAGGAAGGAAAAAAGAAAGGAAGGGAGGAAGGAAGGAAATAAGGAATGAAGTGAGGGAACAAGGAAACAAGGAAAGGATGAAGGAAGGAAGGGAACAAGGAAAGAAGGGAGAAGGGAAAGAAGGAAGGGAGGGATAGAAGAAGAAAAGAAGGCAGGTAAGGGCAGGAAGAAGGGAGGAATTAAAAATAAGGAAGAAAATATGATTTATTAAGTGCTTACCAAAAGTCAAGTACTGTGCTAAACACCAGGGACACAAATACAAGCCACCTCCTCCCCTAGATAAAGATAGGCCCTGCCTTCAAGGTGCTTTCATTCTAATGAAGCAAGGCAATACAGAAAGACAGAGGCATGGTTTTGGAGTCTAGAAACCAGAAACAGATTTGGATGGGAAATGAAAGCCAACCCCCCCCCAAAAAAAAAAATTCATCAAAGAAATACGTATAGAAGAATTACAGAATTACACAAGCTTAATATATATTGGATTACTAGGAGAAGGGAACACAAGGTTTTGCAAGGGTGAATCTTGAAAACTATCTTTGCATATATTTGGAAGATAAAAAGTTATTTTAAAAATTCATCAAAGAAAGAAGAAGGCAGGTCTTTCAGAAGAATAGTCCAGATTGAAAAGACCAGAGGAATGAGTGTATCTTCAAGGACAAGAAGGCCCCAGAAGCTGAAGGAAGTTCCAAGATGAGACAGAGGTAAAGGAAGATCAGGGAGATCTGGTATAACTTGAGTTAGGTGAACTGATCGGAAATTATTTGGCAAAGAATAAGTATGATGGCTACATAAGAACTACTTAGTGTATTGGGTAGGAGTTTCTAGATATTATAGACCTTTGATTTGGGTTGTTTTTATCTGGAGTTTCCCAGCTATGTTTTGACATGGAAAAAAAAACAGAGGGAAGCTATATTCACTTAAACCTCTGTTTCATAAAAATGTGAGTTTATTTACAATCTCAGGTATTATGACTGAGCTAGATAAAAGAATCCAATAAAGGTGGGGCAGGGACACAGCCCTTTCAGACTTTGGGGCCAAAGCAAGCAAAAGCACCCACATAGAAGGGAGAAGAATGAGAACAGAAGATATTTAATTGAAATGTATGTAAAGGATATATAGAGTTTGTAAAGGGGAGTAGCATGAAATAAGATGGGCTAGAAAGGTCATTTGGAGCCAGAGTATAGAGTTGTAGAGGATTTTGAATACCAGGTTAAAGAATTTGTATTTCATTCAGGAGACAATTGGGGACCACTGAAGATTTTTGAGAAGTGCATTAATAAATGTGCTTTGGCAGTTGTGTGAAGAATGTATTAAAGAAAGAAGAGCCTAAAGGATCAAAGATCAATGAAGAAGGTTTCATGGGGATGTGCAGGCTCTTAGAGACTGCCACTCAAGGATTTTTGGGCAGAACCTGGGTAGAAAAGAGAAGATTTATCTAAGACATGAATACAAGCCCAGATGAGGTGATAAGGACTGGAAGAGTATGTGGAAAAGAGTTACTTAGTGGTCTCTGTCATCTCATGCTTCTCTCCAATTCATCAGCTTCCTTCATTTTTCCTTTCCTTCTGCATTTCTTTATAATTTTTATTTGAGTCTAGTCAGAATTATAAGATCATAGATTTAGAGCTAGAAGGGACCTTAAAGGCCATCAAATCTAACCCCCTTCTTCTACAAATGAGGAAACTGAAGCACAGAGACATAAACAGGTAGTAAAACAAAAGTTTGAGGTCAGGCTTGAACTCAGTTCTTCCTGACTCCAAGTTCAGTGTCCTATGTTCCCTGCTAAGATGGCAATGGATTCTTTCCAAAGGATATCCTCAGGTTGTTTATAAGGATTATTCTCTTTCTTGTCTTGGATAAGCTGGAGACTTTAGTACCAGTAGGAACTCCATGATATTCACTTTTTTTATGAAAAGAAAAACATATACAATGGCTCAGAACTCAGACCAAATCTATTATTAGTCATTTTTTTCAGTTTGTTTGATTTTTTGTGCCCCCATTTGACAAAGACACTGGAGTGGTTTGCCATTTCCTTCCACAACTCATTTTACAGATAAGGAACTGGGTCAAAAAGGATCAAGTAATATGCCCTGGATCACACAGCTATTAAATGTCTGAGGCTGAGCTTAAACCTTGAAAGATGAGTTTTCCTAACTCTAGCCTAGCACTCTATCCACTGCATCACAGAGTACATTATTAATAGATAATAATAATGGTAACACTAGCCTTTCTATAGCATTGTAAGATTTACAAAATGCTTTTCCCCTCATAATCCTTCAAAATAAATAGTACAAATATTAAAATTATTGTTTTACAGAGGAAGAAACTGAGGGTTAGAGTAGTTAAGTTCACAGGAGGTAAATGTCAGTGTCAGAAGTAAAACTTAGGTCTCTCCAGGTGCAGGTACATTGATCCTTCCTTATATAAAAATATCTCAGCATTGGGAGAACAATAGTTAGGAATATGTGTCAAATTCTCAACTTTAGTTTACTTTCCTTATTATTGGAAGAGATAGAATCCTTCTTATATCTGGGGAGGCAGGTATTGATGTCCATTCCTCTTGTCAACTATCTGGTCTCAGGGAGCATTTCTTCAGTATTCTTAACAAAGGTAGTTTAGTTATCTTTGGGAATGAAAATGTTAAAGTTGGAAGGGACCTTATTAATTTCAGAGTTCAAATGAAGAAAGTGTGAACTAGAAAAGTTGTGAGTTGTATAAAGTCAAATTTATTGACATATAACAGTCAATTCTGGACTTGGACCTAGGACCTCAGACTCCAAAATCAATATTCACACTATACCAAAATTGTCTCTACTATATGCAAGGACCATATGGAGTCACAGTGTGGACAGCAGCCTACTTTTCATATATGAGATTAAAAGGGTGATGTAAATGTCTATATTTGATCATTTATAGTTGTTAACCATGCATCTTAAACACATATATGTATAAAAAAATAATATGTATATATGTACACATGTGTGTATGTATGTATGTATCTCTAGAAAATGCAGTAAATAGAGGGCTTACCCTGGAGTTAGGAAAAGTTCAAATCTGGCCTCAGACACTTATTTACTATGTGACCCTAGGCAAGTCACTTCACCCTGTTTATCTCAGTTTCCTTATTTGTAAAAATTAACTAGAAAAGGAAATAGCAAACTCAGTATCTTTGCCAAGAAAACTCCAAATGTGGCCACGAACACTCAGATATATCTGGAACTATTGAACAATAACGACACAACCATGACCATAAGATGATTGATGAGAAAAATTTCTCGGATTATTTTTGCCCCACTCCCTGAAGTTGTCATTTTTACAATACCCTTTTTAATTCAGTTAGACCAGTGGTTCTCAAACTTTTTGGTTTTAGGATTTCTTAAAAATTTATTGAGGACTCCCTAACTCCCAAGAACTTGTGTTAATGTGTTATATCTATTGATAGTTATCATGCTAGAAATTGAAATATCTTAGTATTATAAAAATAATTTTATTCTTGTGAATTCCCTGAAAGGATCCTTGGGATCTCCAGGAATCCCCAGAGCATACCTTAAGAAGCACAAATCTAGAGTACCTTGATCCTTATAGCTTGTTCTTATGTTCTTTTATCTATATAATATTTGAATTTTGGACATCCTTGAAATGTAAAAAAAAAAAAAAAAAAAAAAAAAAACCAACAAAAAACCCTGAGAAGTTGGGAGGGATTAAGAGGGGGTGGGGTGAAAAACTGTCACCTAAAGGTATGATTTAAATAAACCTTGACAATTGATCATATGACTATGAGGAATCTACAAGTGTCTACCCCTGTTTAGAGACCCCAAGTGAAGACTGTAATGTTTTGTTGACATATCATTTACATGGTAACTCTTTTCCTTGTGGTATTCCTGCATTTTATGAGAGGCCTCACTGTGTAAGAATTCTATCCTAGCCAAAGGGTGGACATAGTACCTTTTTACTCTCCAGAATAAGAGTTCATAATCATTAGAGCCTGGTAGATCCAGAAATGTCCTTAATGGTCCCTTAGATATCATTTAATTAATTTTTCATTTTAAAGATAGATAAATTGAGGTTCAGAGAGAGAAGCTATATGTGTATGTGTGTATAGATAGATAGATAGATAGATAGGTAAAGAAAGAGAGAGACAGAGAGAGACAGAGAGAGAGAGAGAGAGAGAGAGAGAGAGAGAGAGAGAGAGAGAGAGAGAGAGAGAGATTAGCAATTATCAAAGAATGATCCATGGACCCTTTGGAGTCCCCGAGAATCTTTCAGGAGATTGGTCAGATTAAACTTATTTTTGTAAGAATTCTAAGACATTACTTGCTTATTAAAATACTTCTCACTTTTCCAACTACATATCTATGTGAAGCCAGATTTTCTTCAAAAACTGAATGAAGAAACAGATATGAGAATCTAGCTATCTTCTATTAAGCTAGATATTAAAGAGATTTGTAAAAATCTGTAAAACAGTGTCACTCTTCTCACTATGTATAGGGGGATATAGTCATTTTCCTAAAAATCCTATTTATGTTAACATGAATTGGGTTTGTTATTTTTATTTTTAAATGTATTTGCTATTTATATTAATTAAGTAAAATTATTTTTAAATTTCCAAAATGGTAAATTAATTATAGATATAAAATATATACTACATTATCATAGCAATGTAAATAAATTATAAATTATAAACCATAAATTATAAATGTGATTAATATTTCTGATATAATTATTAATTTACATAAACAAAAGCTATTTGGAATTCTCTATACTTTTTATGAGCATAAAGGGATCCTGAGGAAAAAGAATTTCAGAACCACTGTTATAGATAATTGATCACCCCACTTGCAGAGTCCCCCCTTCTTGATAGGATATATATATATATATATATACATATATACAACATCCTTTTATCTCCTCAATCAGTTAAGATGCCAAAAAGCTTCAGTGTAAAGATCTTGAAGTGGAAACTGAAGATAGCACTTCATTTCCTTCCCACTTAAAATGCTAGAAATTCCAAGATGAATTGGGAAGCAGTGAACCAGAGCCAACACTCAAGAACTTGGCCCCTATAGCAAAAAGGTGCAAACACTGAGCCATTCTGTATTTTGGCTTTCCTCATAGAATCATCATATTTTGTGTCAATATGGGAAAGGCCCCTATGATGTGTGGTTTCTTGAGAGAATCAGCAAAACAAATATCATTGTGTTAAAGGCAACCATACCTTACTTGAATCAGGACCAGCCACTATGGGTATACATTTTTGATGCCTTGCTAGGTTAAAGCAAATTAAATACACTTAAACATGTCAGCTGTTTTTATTTCCAAGGTGGAAAAAAAGCAGAGAGAGACATATCATGACACTCACCTTGTTACTCATTTACTCGAATCTGGAATAAGAGTTCTTTGTCATTACAGATTTAGAGCTGAGAAGGTTTTCTTAGCAATCCTTTAGTGATCATTTAGTCCAATTCTTTCATCTCAGCGAGGGGCACATTGACTTCCAGAGATGAAATGACTAGTGAATTACAGAAAAGTCAGAGAACCTAGTATCTTGTCTCCTAGTCCAGTACAATGCCTTTAATCAATCCTTGTTGACTAAGGAAAGAGTTGAAGGTTCTGACTTTTTTTTTTGTATGGTGGAGCCCTTTTGGCAGGTTGGTGAAACTTATAGAACATTTATCAGAGTATTGCTTTTAAACAATAACATCGAGCAATGATTAACAATTTCATCTATACAAGTGATCCAAGAAAATTCCCCAAAACTCAAGAAACTTTCTCCACATCTAGAGAAAGAACTAATGGAGTCTCAATACAGATAGAAACATACTACTTTCACTTTTTTCCATGTTTTTTTTTTCTTTTTTGTTCTATTCTTTCACAACATGACTAATGTGGAAATATGTTTTACATGATTGCACATGTATAACCTATATCAGATTGCTTGCTTTCTTAGACAGGAAGAAAATTTGAAATTCAAAATCTTATAAAATCATCTTTATATGTAATCTGAAAAAAAATAAAGTACTCTTACATAAAAAGAATATTTCTATTAAGTATTTGAAGAAAATACTATATTTAAATTAGTTAGTAAAAATAAATACATGACTTTTTCCCCTTCTAAATTCATGGCCCATGGGCTCCAGATTAAAAATCCCTGATTTAGTCTAATTTTTCTTCTTTACATATGGTTCAGAAGTACAAAGTGGGACAATGATTTATTGATGCCTTACTGTCTCTCTGTTTCTTTTTTTAATTAATCAAGTTTTACTTTAAAACAAGCTTCAACCTTCTCTCTCTCCCACTTCCCTTTTCCTCCCTTTGAGAAAATTAAAGAAGAAAACCAACCTTTGTCATAAGTATTTATAGTCAAGAGAAACAACATTTTTCATTTACCATGTCTAAAAAAATTCTCAATTTGCACTCTGACTTTATCACCTATTTATCATAAGGTGCATAGCATATTTCATCATTAGTCCTCAGGAATTATAGTTGATCATTGTGGTGCAGTGTTCCCAAGATATATATTTGTTGTTGTTTGGTTGTTTCATTAGTGTTGAACTCCTCATGACCCCAGTTGGGATTTTCATGCCAAAGATATTGGAGTGGTTTGCCATTTCCTTTTCCAGTTCATTTTTAGAGATGAGGAAACTGAGGTAAACACAGTTAAATGAGTTGCCTAGTCACACAACTACTAAATGTCTGAGATTGGATTTGAACTCAGGACCCAGCACTCTATCCATTGTGCCACCTAACTGCTTCATATATCTTGCCTCTTCCCCCTCAAAGCACATATATATTCATATATACACATAAGTATATATATACATATATATATTTTCCCCTTTAATCCATTGAAATCCACTTTCCTTCCCTCCCCAATTGCCTTCTGAGAACACAAGAAAAAGGTACTTCATTAACACATATGTATAATCAAACAGAACACATTTCCACATTGATTATATCCAAAATAATATGTCTCATTCTGTGTTCTGAGTCTTTCACTTAACTATTAGGAAATGGGTAGCATGTTTCATCATTAGTCTTCTGGAATCTTGGCTTGTCATTAGGTTGCTAAGAGTTCAGTACAATAGTATTTCATCACATTTATATACCAAACTTATTCATCAATTCACCAATTTATGGACATTCCCTCAGATTCCCATTCTTTGCCACTTCAAAAAGAGCTATAATTATTTTTGTATATCTTTAGAATTTGTTTTTCTTAGAACAAATCTCTCCCTCAATCTTCTCTCCCTTTAAATATCCCAAAGCATCCTCATATTTTTCCATTAAATACAATGTATTTCTGTACCTAACTCTATGTATGTGTATTCTTACTTCTTTTGACCCATTCATTTGAGAGTGAGATTTTAATGGCCATTTATTTACCCCCATCACCTCCTCCTTACTGTAAAGGTGTTTGCTTGTGCACCCTAATTATAAGAGATAATTTTCCTTAATCTTCCTTTCACTTTCCTTCCTGCCATCCCTCCCACCCTGTATTTCTCTTCTACTCCATTTCCATTATTTTCTTAAGATGATCAAGAACTACTCTCAGGCTTTATCTAATAAGACTCCTTCCATGATCCCTGAGATAATAGGGATCAGAGGGGATATATGTGTCATTTTCCCATAATTGAATGTAAGCAGTTTATCCTTGTTGAGTTCTTTATCAGTATTCATTCATGTTTACTTTTCATTCCTGCGTTTTTATCTCAAAGTTTCTACACAGCTCTGTTCTTTTCATCAAAAATGCTTAGAAATTTAGTTCATTAAAGAGCTATTTTCCTTCTCTAGAATTATACCCAGTTTTGCTGGATAAGTTATTCTTGACTTTAGGTCCATATGCCTCTTGGATATCACATTCTAAGTTTTCCACTCCCTTATAATGGTAGCTACTAAATGTATTCTGAATGTAGCTTCTTGCTGTTCAATTTTTTCTTTCTGGCTGCTTGCAGTATTTTTGTTTTTGACTGGGAAGACCAGACATTTGATCTAGATTTTATCTATGATATTCCTAAGTGTTTTCATTTTTTTTCTTTTTTCTTTCTTCTTTTTTAAAGAGACTACCAGTAAATTTTTAAATATTTCCACTTTATCTTCTGGTTCTAAAACATATGAGCAGTTTTCTTAAAAGATGATATCTAGGCTTTTTTCTTTTTGGTTATGATGTTCAGATACTCCAATGATTCTTAAAATATTTTTCTCCTCAATCTCAATTGTTTTTGCTATGAGATACCTTATACTTTTTCCTCTCTATTTTTCAACTTTTGTACTTTGTTTTAATATTTCTTGTTGTCTCATGGAATCATTGGCTTAAATTTGGTCCAGTTTGTGGTTTGGACAAGGTTTTGTATATCTTGTGTCAAGTTGCCAATTCCCTCTCCAATTCTTTGTTCCACAGTTTTTATTTCCACCTCCGCCCCTCATTTCTCCTCTGGTGCTCTCATTCTATTAATAAAAAACTTAAAAAAACCTTTTCTCCATCTTTTCTGGAATTTTAGTTGTTTGTACTCAAACTATATTTTTCTCTGAGATAATGCTTATAAGTGTTTCAGAGTCGTTCTCTTCTGTATTTGTTTTGAGCATTTCTACCATTATGATAACTCATTATGATGTTTTTTCCACCCATTTTTCTAGCCTGTTTCCTGACATTGGGCTGTTAGCACTGGGCTCTATAGAGCTTCAGGATGGAAGATTCATGTGGTTCTGTTGCTGTTTTCTTGGGGTTTTGAGTGTTTTGTTATTCCAGGTTCTCAGGGACAGCTCAAGTTGGGGATCTACAAGTTTCAGTGCTCTCAAAGAGGACTGTTCTAGGATGAAGTCTGATTGCTGGCCCTCTGGTCTGAATTCTATAAGTTTCTGACTAGGGTTTGAGTCTGAGCACTAGTAGATTGCTGTTGAATTCCACCCCTATAAGCCAACTGGAAAATCCTCTATGCTCAGCAGCAGAATTGTAGATTCTTCTTGGATGAGGATTCTTACTGTGATTATATAGATGTGAGACCCTTTATGCCTAAAGTCTTAGACACTACTCCTGTTGCTACTTCTGGTTTCTGGATTTGTTCCTTTCTCTGCGCAATGATGACTGCCTCCCTATGGAGAAGACCACTGCCTTGAACAGGTTTCTTTTTCACTTTGCCCTGGATCTTTAATCTGGGATTGTGTAGTAAGTGACAAAGCTGCCAGTTGGCACTTGTCCCCATTGCATTGGACGGAGCCAGGAATGTCCTGTTATGGGTCTAAAATCTGCTTTTGCCCTGGTGCACATCATTTCTCTGGGTACTAGAGTGCTTCTTGAGCAACAGGCTATTTGACCTGGCTCTTTCTCTACTGTCTGAAGACCTCCTTATCTTTTTTTCCCTGAGGCAATTGAGGTTAAGTGACTTGCCCAGGGTCACACAGCTAGGGAATGTTAAGTGTCTGAGATCACATTTGAACTCAGGTCCTTCTGACTTCAGGGCTGGTGTTCTATCCACTGCGCCACCTAGCTGCTTCCCTCCTTATCTCTTTATGTCAAACTGGACTAGACAAAGAACTCACTCACTATGACTTTGTTCTGGATTTCCTGTCAAGATTCACTCTGGTTAATCTTCTAGATCTTTTAGGAGTAGTATGGGGAGAAAAGGTCACTGTATTACTTCCTATCTCTCCACCATATTGGCTCTGCTTCCTTCCTCTTTTTTTTTCACTTTAGGAGGATGAGGAGGAAAGAGAAAAAACATTTATATAGTACCTGATTTGTGCCAGTAACTGTGATAAAGGCTTTTTACCAATATCATCTCACTTGATTCTCACAACAATCCTGTGAGGCAGGTATTATTTTTATTTGTATTTTATAATTGAGGAATAAATAGAGTTAGATGATTTTCCAGGATCAAACAGTTAGTAAGTATCTGAGATTGGATTTGAACTCATAACTCCCTGACTACTAAGCCAAGAAGTCTTTCCACTGTACCACATCAGATAGATAGTTAAATTGATTGATGCATAGATGGAAAGAGATGGTTGGAGAAAGAGGGAGAGAGAAGAGAGAGAGAGAGGGAGGGAGAGAGAGAGAGAGAGAGAGAGAAAGAGAGAATCAGAGACAGAGAGAGACAGAGAAAGAGAGAGAGAGAGAGA
>JAJPUD010000179.1:810700-828314 GCA_023553655.1 Myrmecobius fasciatus
ATGAACTGATGCTGAGTGAAACGAGCAGAATCAGGAGATCATCATACACAGCAACAACAGTATTACATGATGATCAATTCTGATGGACATGACCCTCTGCAACAAAGAATTGTCTCAAACCAGTTCCAATTGTTCACTGAAGAAAACCATATACACCCAGAGAGAGGGAAATGAAATATGGACCACAACGTAAGATTTTCATGATCTCTATTGACATTTGCTTGCATTGTGTTGCCTTTCTCTGATTCTTTTTTTTTTCTTGTAGATAGGATTTTTCTTGCATAACTTCTCAAGCATTTCAACATTATTAACATGTAGTGGACTTCCTGCCATCTAGGGGAGGGGAGGGGACTGGGGGTAAAATTTGTAATGGAAAGCTTTGTAAAGATCAATGTTGGGGAACTACCCATACATATGTTATACAAATAAAAAGCTTTAATTAAAAAAAAAACAATTGCCTCTTCTAGTTCCTACAGATTTGGCTCCAGCACAACACTACCCTGCTCCTCTGAAAGGCAGGAATTGTTTTTATGGTATTTAAGACTTTATTTTTCTTTTTTTTTTAAATCTAATATAGTTTATTATGAGTGTTTTATTGGAAAAATCACTGGAGTAAGGCAAGGAAATTTTTCATAAGGTGATGGTAAACATTTAAGAAGCAGCTGTTTTTCTCCCTCACAAAAAAAAAAATATGTTCATGAAGAACTTTTAAGTTTAATCTATATAATTAACATTTTCTTCATGAGTTTCTATATAATCAGGAAAACAATAAATAGAACCCTGATTTATAGCATTCACTGATTTCTAAAATATAAATAGTCACACTGTAAATTTAACAATTGGATCTTGGGAACTAGTTTGAGGTGGTAGTTTGAGTTTTTTCATTGAGTAGTTGTCAGTTTATCTAAATTGCTTCCTCTCCTCCAGCCTCACTTTCTTCATCTGTAAAATGACAGGATTAGCCTAAATCCAAAGATCTCTAGGTTCCTTTTCATCATTCCATGTTTCTTGCCTCTAAAGACAAGGAAAAAACAAAACAAAACATTTCACAAAACTTCCCATTAGGAATATCTATAAGGAAATGCTTTGCATATAATTCTCCTTTAGGATGATAGGATTATAGATTTAAAGCATAATAAACTTTGAATATTAGCACAATATGGTAAGGTAAGCATCCTAGAGTGGAGAGAGTATTGAGTTTTGGGAAAGATGACTTGAATTAAAATCCTTTCTCTTTGATTTATCCCTAGTATGATCTAAAATCATTTAAGGTCCTTGCTAGCCCTTAGTTTCCTGATCTTTAAAATATGTGGGTAGGGCTACAGCAGAGAATCATAGATTAAGAGCTAATAGTTTTTATGTAATTTAATCCTCTTATTAAATAGATGAGGAAATAGAGAGAGGAAGTGACTTATCAAAGATCACACACAGAAAGGAACAAAGATTTGAACCTCTATTTTCCAGTTCCAAAATCAGTTCCATTGTACCAAGCTTCATTAATTCTGACAAAGTCACCTCTGAACTATGAAAAATCATAGTGTTCTCGAGTTGAAGATAACCTGAAAGATCAACTATTTGGTCTGTTCAGAGAGGAAACTGAAGCACTTACAGTGATTTGTCCAAGAACAGATAAGAAGAGTTGGAGTCAGGACCTAGAAACCCTGATTTTCATTCTAGTGTCTCCACTGACACAAAGGCAAGAACTGAAGAATTTATTCCTATTTTTTCCTATTTGAGGATGAATGTATTTTCCTATTCTTTGAAGTACTTGATGGTTGTATTTATAAATTAAAGGTTCATTAGTTCTCACAAGATTTGGCATAGACTAACTCACTGGAATTGCAATTATACAAATTATTGGAAGATCTCAATGACCCTTGTAATGATTTCAGAATTATTTCCCACAGACTTCTTTTAAATGTTAAACCCCACCAGTAGATTTAAATTGCAATTAAATTTTGAAAATTCATTTTATATCCAATTTTCCAAGAACACATCAAAAGCATAAAGAAAAGCATGGCTGTATCTCTGCAAATATGTGAGTGTGGGCATATTGTCTATCAGATATCTATCTATCGATCAATCAATTTATCTATCCACATATGTGAATATATGTATATATATGCATCTCTCTATATATGTATGTGTATGTTTCTTCTCTGTCTGTCTGTCTCTCTCTTACTCAGAAAGTAGTGAAAGGTTAGTGAACAATTTGTGTACTATTAAAACCTTCAGTGAGCAGAAAGTCCATGAATTGAAACCCGTCCTTTGAAAGTAGTTATTAAAATCAAGTCCTTGATTCTGAGCAGTGTGTTGTTGCTTGGCTTTATTCTTTGTTTAAATTGGTGAGCTGACCTTTTATTGGGAAAAAGAAAAGAAAAGGCTTTTGTTAAAGAAGATCATGAAAGAAAAGGCTTCTTAGGGATGTCTGAAAAAGAGATAGGCTACTTGGCAGATGGGGGAAAAAAGGATAGTGGTCTGGGTAAGGAGGGGTTGGCAATTAAATGGAGAAAAGGAAACAGTGTTAACACTTTTGAAAGCAATAGATTTATGAAAAGAAGATATATAGGAAGGAAAGCAGAGATACATACCCCAAAGAAAGCTAGTTGTAGCTTAGAAAAAGGCAGGGAGACTGAGGAAGGTTGTAGAAAATTTTTACAGAAAGAAGGACCTCTGAATCAGAAAGCTCTTTAGAGATCATCTATTCCAAAAAACAACCCAGGCAATCATGCAGTCTAAAACCTTCTTAAAAGAGGTTTGACCTCTGTTGAAGACTTCTAGCAACATGGAGCTTACTAACACACCAAGAAGAATGTTCCATTGCAAGATAGTTCTAATCTGTCATCAAGTTTTTAGTTATAATGAAACATTATCTGTTTTCCTTTTATTAGAACTCATTGGTCCTACCTAGTACTTCCTTTTAGAAATAAAAATAATAAGTCCCATCTTCTTTCTACCTAATAATATTTCAAATATTTGAAAAATTATCATATTACTTCCCTCTAATTTTTTTTTGTCTTCTGAGCTAAATACCCCTAGTTTCATTTCTCACTAGATGTAATTTACAGAATTTTGTGATCCTGGTCAGCCTCTACTAAGGTCCAGGTTGTCAATATTCCTCTTAAAATATGGTTCCCAACTAGATGCAGACAGTTCAGGGAACATTGTGTAAAAATGCATTATGTCTCAAAACTCATCATATCTTTGATCTACAGATTCTACTTTATCCACAGAATGTCATTTTAAAAGGTGCTATCTTTACAAAAATATTCGTGGATGCTCAATTTGTAATAGCAAAAAGTTGAAAACAACTTACACATGCATCAATTAGAGAATGAGTGAATAAATTATGATATACTAATGGAATGTTATGGTGCAATAAAATAACTATTAATCAGATGAGGAAATTTGAAAAGACCTTTGCTTCAAAATAATGTGAAGCAAGATTAGCAGAACCAGAACTGGGTACATACTATTATTGCATAAGAAGAAAGAAAGGAAGAAAAGAAAAAAGAAATAAAGGAAGAAAAGTTATAGGAGAGGGAGAAGAAAGAAAGAGAAAAAAGTAAGGAAAGAACAAAAGAAAGATAGAAAGGATTAAAGGAAGGAAGAAAAGGAAGATAGAAAGAAAAAGAGAGGGAGGGAAAAAGGAATGAAGGAAGAAAGGAAGAAGGAAGGAAGAAAGAATGAAAGGAAGAAAGAACAAAAGAAAGAAAGAAGAAGAAAGAAAGAAAGAAAAGAAAAAAGAAAGGAAGGAAGGAAGAAAGGAAGGAAAGAAGGAAGGAAGGAAGGAAGAAAGGAAGGAAGGAAGGAAGAAAGAAAGGAAGGAAGGAAGAAAGGAAGGAAGGAAGGAAGAGCTAAAGCTAAAGGTAGCAAAACCTGACATATACTTGGAAGGGAATACAGCACAGAAACTGTTTTTTTTTTCTTTTATGTTTGTTAACAAGGTTCTATTTTATCAAATGTTAATAATTTATTTTTATTGGGGCATCTAGGTGACACAAGATAGAATTTGGGGCCTGGAGTCAGGAAGATTCATTTTCCTGGGTTGAAATCTGACTTTAGACACTTATTGGCTATGTGATCCTGGATAAGTCACTTAATCCTGTTTGTCTTAGTTTCCTGTTTGCAAAATGAGGTGGAGAAGGAAATGGCAAACCATTCTAATATCTCTGCCAAGAAAATCCCAAATAGGGACACAAAGTATTAGAAATAACTGTAACTATTGAAGAGCAATTGATTTATATTAAATTTACTTTCTTATTTTGTATATTCATTTTCTCATTTGACTTTGTTGACAATGACTAAGTTTAGAAGAAATTTTTTGAATGTAGTGGCTAGAACTGTACATAATATTCTGCATGTGGTCTGACTCGTATAGAGTAGCATTGAATTGGATACTCAATCAGCGCAGTATAGAATTGCATTAATTGTTTTGGCATCTCATGATTCAATCTTCTTGAGTCCCCCTTACCTGCACCATTACTCTACCCCTCCACTCCCTGGATATTTTTTTCATGAATTGCTGTTAAGCCAGGTCTCTCCTTACCCTACACTTGTGCAATTGATTTTTTTTCAACATAATTGAAGGACTTTACATCTAGCCCTATTAAAATTGTCTTCTAAGATCTCTTTGAATCATGATCTTGTCATTCAAATTGGTTAACTCTGAAGTTTGTGACTAAGGAACTAATTTGTTTCAGTAAGATGATAAAAAAGAGAGATTTAAGCAACAAAAATGAATTTAGAAAGTAACTTGAACATTTTTAAAGCTGAACTATATAGTAATTCAAGGACACTGAGAGGCTATAGAGCACCAGGTGGGAACTTAGAACTCTACAACATATTTTAAAATCACAGAATAGAACATGCCTGCTAGAAAACATACTCCAAACTGTTTGCTGGGTTCTGGGGCTATTTTGGGATTTCCAGGTATATGTTTCAAAATTATTTTAAAAATCGATCTGGATTTTTTGCCACATAAAATGTGGCATATTTACTATTCAGTTCGGGATAGAGAGCACAAAGGACAGTTTGCCCCAGGCAAAAACAGTTAAGGTAGTTTGAGGAGTAGCCCATTCCCCAAAGTCCTGCATCAGTACTCATGGCATTACCATCCCACTCCTGGGATGAGGTGGAAGGGTGAGGTAACAGATGGACCCTGGGGAGAGCAAGACCCCTAAGGGTGGTACAATATGGAAATATGGCAGGAATAAACAGTATGAGGTGCAGATATGGCCTCCCAGATGTTCTCTATGGAAAGGAAATAATGGTTCTTCCAATGTGGCCTCTTGGGAAAAAGCCCTAACTGCCTTGCCCTAGTTATATCTCTGATACTTATTGAACCTGCTTAGTAACATGGTAAGGGAGCATGGTGAGAGCTGGAAGGCATTTTAAAAGTGATTGAGGTTTATAGATGAATAAACTGAAGTTCAGAAGGTTAAATGACTCCCTCCCCGGCCTTTTTACTCCAGATCCTTAACTCTGTGCTTCACTGCTGATGACTACTTCACCTGCCTTCAAATTAGAGACCCTAAAATTCTGATCATTAACCCTTCCCATTTTTATGGATTTGCCAAGGTGATAAGAGAAGACAACTTGTAAAAAAGTGAGTTATAACAAATCTTGCCCTTCCTATTACTTTTCTTTGTATATATAATATATATATACACACAACATATATATATATGCTCCCCCCATCCTCCACCCCCATTAAAATATAAGCTCCTTATATTTAATATAAGGACATTTTGATTTCTTTTTGTGTGTTTGGGATGCTGGTAGAATATGAAGTATGTGACATTCTATCCTAGAAGGATTTGCACTACCTCTAGGAGAATCTTACTATAGTCAGTGAAACTAGCAGTTGCTCAGAATATTGGCTTTGTACTAAAATGTATCCTTGAGGAGGATAAGATTGGGGTTTTTGGAAGGCTGTGAAGTGAATTTTAGAGACATGAATAGAGGTTTACATTGCTTTGCATAACCCACTGGGCTGTGGAACTTCTCTGTGCTAGGTTATGATTGTTATTGATGGGGTAATACCCATTCTTCTGTCACCTGGAAGAGAAAAGGACTCCATGAGGGTAGATGTAATTTTTAGTTATTGTGGGGATGGTCTCAGATGAAAGAAAAGATTGTTACCCCAAGTGTAAGAAGGTGGAGACTTTTTAAAAAATCATACCAGTATGTTGAGAAACACCACATTGTTCTTATGTATCTTCAAGGTTTGTCTATGATTTAAAAGAACTCCTTAGGTCCCCACCCTTCCCTTCACCCCAACATTATTGACATTGTTTTATTAATCCAAAATGTAGCTTGGGCAAGAGGAACCACTCCTCATCATTTGCTTACCTGCTTTATGGATGGATGGTTTTTTAGAAGCCAAAAGATTTTAGAAATAGTGCATATTGATTTATTATCAGTCAGTCAGCATACAGTTATTAAGCAAATACTGAGCAAAAAGAAATACACAATAGGGCAGCTGAATGGTACAATGGATAGGGCACCAGCCCTCAAGTCATGAGGACCTGAGTTCAAATTTGACCTCAGACATTTAATACTTCCTAGCTGTGTGACCTTGGGCAAGTCATAACCCCAATTGCTTCCAAAAAAAAAAAGAATAGGAAAAAAAAAGAAATACACAATATAGTTCCTGGCCCTCAAGAAACTCTCAATCTAATGGGAGAAACAATTTGTTAACAACTGTTATACATAAGATATGTACAGAGAAGATTAAAGGTGCTTGAGAAGTTGGAGGTGGAGTAGAAGGAAAGGATTCCTGGAGTAATTGAAGGAAGGAAGGAAAATAACAGACTGAGAGGTGGAGGGAAAAGAGGAGGAGCATTCCAGGAATGGAAGATGGCCAGGGTCAAGGTATGGAGACAATAGACAGAGTGGCATGTTTGAGGAGCAGCAATAAGGCCAGTGTTGTCAGAACCTAGAATACACAGAGAGTAAGTGTAAAAGGACTCAAAAAGTAGGAAATGCCCAGACTGTGAAGAACTTTAAATGACAAAGATGTTTCTATTTGATCCTGGAAGTAAAAGGAACCAATGGAATTCATTGATCAAGATGTGACTTGGTCAGATCTATACTTTAGGAAAATCCCCTTGACAGCTGAAAGGAGAATAGACTCGAATGTGAAAATACTTGAGGAAAGAGACTAGATTGGAAAACTACTGCAATAGCCCAGGCAATTGGTGATGAAAGTCTGAATTACAATTTTAGCTATCTGATTGGAGCGAAAGGTATGCACACAAGAAATGGGAAAGTACCAGTGACAAAATTTGGCAATGGATTGGATATGTGGGGTGGGTGAGAGAAGCAATTGAGGGTGATGTCCAGGTTTTGAGTGTAAATGAACTAGGAGGATGGTGGTAGTCAATAGAAAGAGGAAAGTTGGAAAGGGGACACTTTTGGGAGAAAAAATAATGAGTTTCAGATGTCTATAAACATCTAATTTGAGATATCCAAAACACTGTTGGTGATGCAGGACTTGAGTACAGGAAAGGGAGTAGGGATATTTATATAAATTTGGAGATCATCACAGAGATTTCAATGAATCCATGGGAGTTAAGATCACCAAGAAAGAGTGTAGAAGTGAAGAGGGCTTTGGACAGAACTCTGGGGAACACCTACAGTTGGTGACATGAATAAGAACCAATGAAAGAGAATTAATATAGGATTAAAGAAGAGCAAAGAGAGAACTTTGGCATTGAAACTAGAGAGGTCATTTAGAAGAAAGTGTTCAACAGTATCAAATGCTGCATAAAAGCCCACTTGATTTGCCATTTAAAGATCATTGAGGGGCAGCTAGGTGGCACAGTGCTTAGAGCACCAGTCCTGAAGTCAGGGCGACCTGAGTTCAAATCTGGTCTCAGACACTTCCTAGCTGTGTGACCCTGGGCAAGTCACTTAGCCCCAATTGCCTCAGCAAAAAAAGCAAAAAAAAAAAATCATTGATAGTTGTGGACAGGACAATTTTCATTGAATGAAGAGGTCAGAAGCCAGACTCAGGAAAGTTTAGAAGAGAGTTGTAATAGAGGCAAATGACTTGTGACTAGTGCTTATAAATGACCATATCAGAAAATTTAGTCAGAAGAAGGAAGAAAGGTAAAAAATAATAGTTAGCTGTAATACTGGGATGAAGTGATGTTTTTATGAATGGGGGAAACATGGACATGCATATAAGCAACAAGGTAGAATCCAGTAGATAGGGAAAGATTGAAGATGAGAGAGGTTGGAAATAATAGTGAAAATAAGAAATTGAAAGGAGATAGGATCAAGGGCACATGTAGAGGGATTGGCTTTAGCCTATTTATCAGAAACCAGAGTGAAGGAGGAGATAGTCTGAATGATATAAGATGAGGAGAGGAAAAAGAGTAACTCTGAATAGGTTCATTTTTTTTATGAAGTACAAGGCAATGTTCTCAGCTAGATTTTCAGAGGATGGGATAAGTAGGATACCATGGAAGACTTAAGGAGAGATAAGAAGAGTGGGAACAGCTGCTGTGGGTTGTGCAATTGGTTTGATCTCATTTTTTAAATGAACATATTGTGTAATACAAGAATATTGTTGGAATAAATATCTTCCCTTCCTTCTAAGAAAAGCTTTGACATGGTAGAAACAAAATTGCCCTACTTGTATCCTCTGACCTCCATTATGATTTCTTTCGTAAATTTAAAAGATCACTTTACTTTTTTTTGTATCTTTATCACAACTCATTAACTTGTCTCTGTGCCAAGTAAAAGCCCTTCTTTGTAACAAATAATAGTTAAACAAAACATTTTAGTACATTGACCATATCTGAATATGAATTCACCCATTCTTCCAGTGAATAACCTATTCTTCCAAGAGGTGGAAGGCTTGTTTCCACATCAGCCTTCTGAAGTCACTTCAGAGATAAATGTGCACTCAACGAATGAGTGTTGCCTCAGAGAAACTGAGATCTGGGAAAGATCTTAGCTTAAAAAGGCCTGCATCCAGGCCATCTCTAATGATCAAACATCAATGATCAAAGTTCTGATGCCTTTCAAAGTTGTTTTCTATTAGCTCTCTGTTATTAATTAAAGCTGCTTGTAATACCTCCTTCCCCTGCTGCTTCTGCAGACCCATTTTGTAGTTCTTTGGTCTCCGTGGAATTCTTCCAATATAAACCAATCTGCTTTGTAGCAAAATAAAAAAGATTACCAGTATTTCTGGTTACTTTTTTTTAAATTTTTTTTTTAATCTCCTCTTCCTGAAGTTCCACGCTCACCACCAGGTGGCAGAACATTAACATTTAGTGCCCACAGATTTTTTTTCTTCCCTTTAGCATGTGCCCTATGATCCATGAAAAACATGTCTGTGATTAAAAAAAAAAAACCCAACTAAATAAAGTGGTGCTCCCCAAATATCAGCCACGGCCAGATTGGTGTCTGATTAAATCTTTTGAAAAGTGAAGACTATTGGCATGAGTCCTATAGCCACAATGGGCAATCGGAGTGAAGGGAGCCAGTGGAGTAGATTTGCAAAAAAGCTTTGGGGTGCAACTTTCTCCTGCCTGAGGTTATCCTAAGCCATGGGAAAAAGTTAGGGGGCGGAAGCTTGGAAGGGAGCCAGGTTGAAACCAAATACTTGACTGAACAAAGCCATTCTTGATAAGGGGCAGTGACCTACAAATGGTGATTCTTTAGGGAACTCTGAGGCTGAATGTTGGGATTCATTAGTGTTTTCTTCACCAGCGTGTATGAATATGTGATGGAGCACTAAAAAAAGACCAACCTGTTGAGAATTCCAGATGCTTCAACTTTTTGTTTTTGTTTTGGTAAAAGATGCTGTGATTTTCTTTCCAGTTTATATGATAAAGCTTTATTCAATTTATTGGTCTCTCAATTTCAAAACCCCTTCCGTTTTCTTTCTTTTTTTATATGCCTATCTTAGCTAGCAATAAAGTGCAAAGTTTATGATTTATTAGGTTTTTAAGCCTAGGTATAATAGCAAAGGCTGAATTTTGTGTACTTCAGAAAAAAATGTCTCAAAAGTTCTCTAGAAGTGAGGGAAGTCCTTGATGGCTATAAACACCTACTTCTCCTTTAGAATTAAGCACATATAAATAGGTGCTACTTTTTATCTATCTTTCAGGGAAAGATGGAAACATTGGGATAGGGTTGGGGGTAGGAAATTAAAGATATATTTGGGAAGATATAGAGATAACAGTATTTTTAGGCATGCTACACATATGTCTTTAAGTTATATTCAGCAGTAGAAAGAATACTAAATTGGAAATCCAGAAATCTTGAATTTTGCTTCAAAAAAGAATAGCTGTATGACTTTAAACTAATTACTTCACATGATGGGTTGGCTTACATAACCTCAAAGATTGCTTCTCCTTCTAAAAGTACTTAATTCTGAGAGTCCTTCTGAGAGTCATTTTGAGATGGAAGATTCTTGCACTCTTGGATAAACTTGTGTAAAGCACTTTGCAAACCTAAATCTTGTTACTGCTCTACTCACTCTCATGATTCAGATTAGAGCAAAAACCCATTTCAAAGATTTACATAAAATTGGTACTTGGAAAACTAAAGCAAGCATGGGCTTTATTATTTTTGGTATAGCAAGCAAATAAAAACAAAAGGAGAGAGGAAGGGGAGGGACAAGGACAGGGAGAGAGAGAGGAGAGGGAAAGAGGGAAGGAAGGAGGAAGAGAGGGTAAAAGATTTGGCTTTGTAGGGTTAAGGTCATTCACATGAGGGAGACATATACAATGACATTGGAGTACATACTCAGTAGGGCTCTCAACTGCAGAATTTTATTCCTTAAAGATGGGCTTGGTTAACTAATGGCAGATTTAGGAGAGGGCATTCCTAATCAGACCCAGATATAATAGGGAAATGTTTGGGGTCACTTATTGATATCAGCCTGGGTGGGGGAATTTCCTAATCAGAACCAGAAATTGGGTGATGATTTGAATCCATATTCATAGATTGCAGAAATAAATATGGATACAGTCACTACAGTACCCTAGAAGGCTCATCCTATCAAGAGTATTGATCATTCGCATATTTAAGAGGGTCAGGAAGAGTCAAGATAATGGAACAGTGTAATGTCATTTTTGGTTATTATGAATAATTAGCCTTAATAATAACAAGCTAACATTTACATAGCACTTAATAGGTGGCAGGCACTGTGTTAAGGTGCTATTATTATCTCTATTTTACAGATGAAGAAACTGAGGCAAATAAAAGTTAAAATAACTTGCCCAGGGTCACAGCTTGTAAGTGTTTGAGGCAAAATTTGAACTCAGGCAAGATTTATATAACTCAGGTCTTTCTTACTTGCCTATCTACTGGGCTATCTCACTGCCCCTTTTGTTGTTGTTCAGTCACTTTTCAGTTGTGTATATAACCTATTTGAGGATTTCTTGGCAAAGATAATAAGATGATTTTCCATTTCCTTCTTCAGCTCATTTTACAGATGAAGAAACTGAGGCAAACAGGGTTACATGACTTACTCAGAGTCATACAACTTTTTGTGTTTGAGGTCACATTTGAATTCAGAAAGATGAGTTTTTCCAACTCCAGACTCAACACTCTGTGCGCTATGGTGCCACCTAGCTACCTCTAAATAACTCCATATTGGAGTCTTATCACTTACAACTTCAACATCAAACAGTATGTTTTTTTTTTAATCACAATTATCACAGCTATATCATTGCCAGTTATTATTATCCTATAGTCATCAGGACTCTGACTAATGATCTCTATGTTCCTGGATCCTTCTACTAAACAATACAGGGATTTGCTGGTAAATGTTTAACAACTGGGATCTCTAAGAGAAAAGGTGCCTGCACACATACTTCTAAATTTAATCTGTGTTATTAACTAGTCTAGACAATTAACAAAACAATCAGCTAAGCCCTGATTGGAAGAAATTACTTGTTTCTGAAGTGCAAAATCTCATCTTGAAAATTTAGCAGTGGATTCTTGTGAGCCAGTTAGAGCTGATTCCACTATCTCCATGTCCTTAGAACTTTGTTACAGCAGAATTTAGTTCATATTTGAGTTTGTGTCCAATATACATAATTGATTAAGGTGAATCAGAAGCAGGTTTCAGAGAAAATCAAGTTTATCCACAGGCCAGGAAGACCCAGAGAAAATGATTGGCAATGAGGCATGAAACCATGGGATTAATGCCCATTTATGTGAAAGAAGACTTTGTCAAGTGAATTTTATTTCAGGTCTGCACACAAATTCACCATTTTAGTTGAGTTTATTATGAAGAAGTGGGATTAGCAGTAATTACACATCACTTTGAGCTGGAAATTGAGAAGCCAAGGAATCTTCTATGGATGCAGAGAACGTAATCAGAAAGCAAATGGAGTCAGTGTGAACTTCAAATTCATTTTTAAAATCACCAACACTGCATTACAAAGTCTGCTATTTCAATTTTTTTTCTTTTTCATCTGTCATTTAAGAGAGAGGAATGCTGTGAAGTGAGAATCTGCAGAAAATTCAGAAGAAATAGAGGCAACAGCTTCCTATAAGGAATGAAAAGTTGACAACACAGATGTATGATTTATACTTTGTGATATGTTGAAAGTATTATTCCCCAAGGCCCTACATAAACTCGAAATTTAATTCAGCATCATTGCCCAACTTGTAGCAACTTGCCTGAACTCATTAAGGTTTGCAATTCTCCATATACCATTTTAGCAATATGACTATAAGCATTCAGTTGACAATAGGCAGGGTGAACTGGAGAGATTTAAGTCTAACTTAATTTTCAAGTAGATGCCCAACTAGGTTGTTTCCAGTATAGGTATTTGTAAATACATTTTTATCTCTTTATTTGTAATTATTACTCTTCCTCCTCCCCATCCTCCCCAAGTGAATTGAAAAGAGTAGGGTTTTTTTGTAGTTTTTTCTTTTTGTTCTGTTTCTTCTTTTACAATATGACTACTGGAAATATGTTTTACATGATAGCACCTATATAACCTATATCAAATTGCTTACTATCTTAAGAAGGAGGAAAGGAAAGGAAAGAGGGAGGGAGAAAATTTAGAATGCAGAATTTTATTAAAAATTATTGTTAATTTGTTGATTACAACAATTAATATATGTTGAATTGCTTGCCATCTAGGGGAGGAGGTTGGGGGCGAAAGAGGAGAAAATCTGAAACACAAGGCTATGCAAGGGTCAATGTTGTCAAATTATCCGTGCATATATTTTGAAAATAAAAAGCTTTATTATTAAAAAATTAATGTTAAAATTGTCTTTATATGTAATTGGAAAAAAATAAAATGCTCTTTTAAAAAAAGAGAGAGGTAATGGTTAGAGTGCTGAATCTAGAGTCATAAAAACTCACATGTGAATCTTATTTTTGATACTTTTTTAGCTGAGTTATCATGGATAAGTCTTTTAGATTCAGTTTTCTCATCTTGTAAAATGGAAATAAGAACACAAAGTACTTTCCTTACATTTTTGTAAAAATTAGTTTTTGTGAAGTTCAAATGAGATTGTTGAATCAAATAATTTAACATGGGTAAAGTGTTTTGCAAACCTCCAAGTGCCATATAAATACTAGTTAGTATTGTTAGTATTATTAACTCACCTTAGAATAAATGTCAGTTATTTAATAAATGAAGTTCTAAATTGTTTTTGGAATTTACCTTTGCCCTATTATCTGGTCTACTTGATAATTTTTAGATAAATTCAAATTAAGACAACTCCAGGATGTTTTTATAACCATTAAAATAGTAAAGATAATAAAAATAGAAATAGTCATTTAATATTAATAATTATAGTAATATTAAGTCATGTTTCCATAACACTCTAAGGTTTGCAAAACACTTGCATTATCTCATTTGACCCTCATCAAAACTCTGTGAAATAATATTATTATCCCCATTTTGTTGGTGAGGAGCTAAAGATGAAGGAAATTAGGCAACTTCTCCAGCATCTTACAATTGGAGAAGGACTGATAGGAACAGTTGGCCCACTGATTTTCCTTTCAAAAGTGGTCTATTCATTTAGAAAATCAAGAAGTTCCATATTTTTCTATCAGTTTCATTTTCCCTGCTCTTTTACCTGTGCTCATCAGGTAATTATGGCATTCTCAGCAATAATTTCCCTTACTTTTCTCAC
This sequence comes from Myrmecobius fasciatus, assembly GCA_023553655.1. Taxonomy (NCBI): domain Eukaryota; kingdom Metazoa; phylum Chordata; class Mammalia; order Dasyuromorphia; family Myrmecobiidae; genus Myrmecobius; species Myrmecobius fasciatus. Next base: position 824,828 of record JAJPUD010000179.1, read on the forward strand.
TTATCATCTTTTATTTTTTTGCTTTTGTATTAGCACAGACATATCACTCAATGAGTCCTCTCTTATAAGATAAACTGGCCATATTTGACAGTGAATGCACTATTCTTAATCCTATAGTCACCCAGCTCTACAAGGAAAGGAAGTTATTATGTATGTTGTTTTCATGATTCCTACTTCACCTTCTACTAGTTCATCCAAATCTTCCCATGTTTTGTTAAAATTTCTTATATTCATCATTTCTTATGGCACAATAATACTCCATTACATTCCCATTTCTCAAATTTTACTAATCTCTAAATTGATATGTACCCTTTTCATTTCTAGTTATTTAAGTTTTTGTTTTTGTTTTTTGCTTCCACAAAAAGAGCTGCTGTAGATATTTTGGAATATTTAGGATCTTTTTGGTTGTCTTTGACATCCTTATATCCTTCTGGGTATAAGCCTAGGAGGCAGACTTTCGAATCAGGGGGGATAAACTGCTCAGTGACTTTTTTCACATAATTTCAAATTGTCAAGAATTGTTGCACAAATTAACAGCTACCCTAGTAATGCATTAATGTGGCTGTCTTCCCAAAGTTCTCTGAACAATGATCATTTCCATCTTTTATTATCTCTATCAATTCCATGTCTGCAATATGAAAACCTAGATCTATCTTAATTTGCATTTGATTTGGAGCAGTTTTGGGTACAGTTGTTAATAGTGTGTAATAATTTTGATTGTTCCCCCCCCATCTCCTTTGATATTTATCTGTTGGGAAATGAATGATCTTGGTACTGCATGAATGAACATTAGTTCATTCTTTACATATATTAGACATCAGACATTTATCAGAGACAGTTGGTGCAAATGTTTTTTGCCTGTTGACACTTTCTCTTTCTATCCTAGCTGGACTGACTTTATTCATACACAAAACTTTTAAATTTTTAAAAGCTTTTTTATTTTCAAAACATATGCATAGTTTTCAACATTCACTCTTGCAAAACCTTGTGTTCCAATTTTTTTTCCTCCTTTCCCCCACCCCTCAGATGGCAAGTAATCTATGTTAAACATGTGCAATTATTCTATACATATTTCCACAATTATGCTGTACAAGAAAAAACAGATCAAAAAGAAAAAAAATGAGAAAGAAAACAAAAAGCAAGTAAAAAACAGCAAAAATCGTGAAAATACTGTTAGGATCCACACTCAGTCCCCACAGTCTTCAGATGACTTTCTTCATCACAAAACCACTGGAAGTGACCCGAATCACATCTCTGTTGAAAAGAGCCACATCTATCAGAATTGCTCATCGTATAATCTTGTTGCCGTGTACAGTGTTCTCTTGGTTCTACTCACTTCACTTAGCAAATTACATGTTAGCAAATATGCAAGTATCTCCAGACCTCTCTGAAATCATCCTGCTGATTGTTTCTTTATAGAATAATAATATTTTATAACATTCATATACCATAACTTATTTAGCCATTCCCCAACTGATGGGCATCCATTCAGTTTCCAGTTTCTTGCCACCACAAAAAGCACAAAGTGCCACAAACACTTTTGCACATGTAGGTCCTTTTCCCTTTTTTATGATCTCTTTGGGATACAGGCAAAGCTTTTAAATTTAATGTAGTTAAACTTTCTTTTCTCTTGGATCACACCTATTTCTTATTTGGCTAAGAATTCTCCAGGCAAGAGTCCCGAAAAGGGCTTCCTTCCATTCTTTATTTTTAAAATGATGTGACCTTTCATATTTAGGTCATGTATTCATTTGGAACTTATTATGGTATAAGGTATAAGATACGGGTCTAAACCTATTTTCTGCTAAACTGCTTTGAACTCTTCCTACAGTTTTGGTTGAATGGGAAGCCTTTTTCCCCAGTGATTTATGCTTTGGAGTTTATACAATACTATGTTATTGCCTTTGATCATTTTTGATTCTGGGTACTTACCCATGACCTTAACAGCTATTTCAATAGCAAGGCTCATTCAATCCAAATAACAGCCCCTAACATTTTCCAGTATTTTCAAATTTAATTCTCCCAATATGCTCTTGTAAATCTAAACAGGTGAAGACTTAATGCTGTTATCCCTTTTAAACCAATTTTGTGAATCAACTACATATGCTCATTTTGGCTTGATGGTTAAGCCATTTAATATGAGCCCTGACTATTTCCTACTAAACTTCCATCCACCAAAGTCCAACTCCCAAGTTAGATTATGTCCTAGGAATGACCTTGGAATCTCAAAGGCTATACCATCAGAGTATAAACTCTAGCAGGTTCTAATAAATAGAGGGGCTTTGATCCAACTTTGGTAATAGATTTAACAATATGACTGCTATACTAGATCTAGCCTAGACAAGTACAGAAAGCACTATCACTAAAGGGCTGGCCACCAGGTAATGAAATCTGGGGTTGCAGTAATGTATAACACTCCCAACCTGCCAAAAAAAAGGGTCCTTAACAATTTTTGTGTCATGGACCCCTTTGAGAATCTGGTAAAGCCTCTTCGTAGAATAATGTTTTTAAATGCACAAAATAAAATACATAATAAAATTAAATATATACTATTATAGAGGAAAACATTTTTATTGAAATGTAGTTATCATTTTTTTAAAAATTGACAAATCTCAGATTAAGAATCCTTGGTCTAAGTTTATGTTACTGTTTTCCCCATTAACCCTTGTAGTATTTTCTTTTTCCCTTTATTTTCTTCAGAAGCTCAGGGAAGATCACACTAAAATGAAATTTTTTTTTCCTGAGAAATAAGTCCTTCAGGGAGCACTGCCACCTAGGAGCAAAACCAAATTCAGACAAGTTTCATTTACATCTTTCTCTTTCTTATGGGGACAGAGAATCAGGCCATAGAATTTCTTAAATGCTATAAAATTAGCTAATAATAAGCAGAGAACTCAGTGGTTCTGCTAACTCCTTAATAACCTCTCCCCTTTTCCTCATAGGTTACTTGACAACAAAAGCTAATTAAGACCAATTCAGTTCAATTTCCCAATTTTCCCTTAATGTCCCTTCAGGACAGATGCATTTATCTCATTGCCTCTTTTGGCTTTATAAAAATGAACCAATCATGACTAACAGAAAATTCTGAGGGTATATGGGAAAAGACCAGCAAAAAGCCATATACCAAGAACATTAACTGAAAGAAAAGGACAAAAACTCCCTTCCCCCTCCCCGTCCCTACCTCTCTTTCCTTTTCCCCTCTCCCTCCCCTCTCCCTTTCCCTCCCTTTCTCTCTTCCTCCTTCCCTTCCTCTTTTCCTCTCACTCATTCCTCTTTTCCTCTCTCACTCCTTCCTCTTTTCCTTTCTTCCTCCTTCCCTCTCTCCTCTCTGACTTCTCCCTCCCTCCCTCTCTCCTTCCTTTCTTTTCTCTATGCCTCCTTCCTTCCCTCCCTTCCTGCTTCCCTTCCTCTTTCCCTCTTTTCCTCCCTCCCTCCTTCCCTCTCTCCTCCCTGACTTCTCCCTTCCTCCTTTCCTCCCTCTTCCCTC